>CAUYPK010058405.1:0-22673 GCA_963574355.1 Loris lydekkerianus | reverse complement strand
GACTCAGCAAGGCCCGGCCTAAAACTGCCTCTACCTAGATACAGCCAATGTGGTACCATGCCACTGGCCCGACCCTGTCACTCACCTCTTCCCCCGCCTTCTTTCCCTGCCCCTTCTCCACAATAAAAAAATAAATAAATTAAAAAAAAAAAAAAAAAAAAAGATCACCCCGGATTAGGATGGGCCATCACTCCAATGACAAGTGTCCTTATTAGAGAAAAGAAGGAAAGAACCACAGGAGGAAAGGTGGGGAGATGCACCTGCCAGGGGTTGAATGTCACAGCTGCTGGAAGGCAGGAGGCAGGCATGGGAGGGATTCTTGCTCAGAGCCTCCAGAAGGACCCCACTCTGCTACCTTGATTTCAGGCTCCTGCTTGTGGGATCATGAGCGGATACATTTCTATCAGTTGAAGCCACTAAATTGGTTGTAATTTACTGTGCCACTGTGTTGTTCTGCTGCAGGGGAGAAGGACATATTTAGTTCCTTCCTTATTATCCTTTGCTCAGTTAAGCTCTCTCCTCTTTCAGATATCAGCTTGTTATTTCCTGACTCACTGGCCAGAGTCTCTGCCATGGCAGGTCATGTGTTCCTTATTTATTCCAGTACCCTGTAGAACCTCGGAGAATGTTTGGCACATAAGCACTTAATAAACTTTTGTTGTTTCACAGAGAAGAGGGGACCGCATTTGAAAAAAATGAGCAAATTTCACTAGAAGGAAAATGGGCCAAACATAGTATAGTCAGAGCAAAGCGATCCAGCAAAGATGGGCAGTAATGAATAATGAGTTTGTTTAGAATGAACTGTACAGAGAATTACAGCGAGATAAGGGTGACAGTGTTCGTTTGGATGGTGTATGAAGGACTGGGTCTATTATAGCAAAGCTACAGTACTTTATCATTTAAGCCAGGACTTACAACTTGAATTCCTATAGGTAATATTAAAGATTGAAACAGACAAAGCAAAGTATCTTGCTGTCTTCTTAATTATACTCCAAGAACCAACAGCCTGAACACAGTAATGAACAGCACCTGATTGCGAGGATGAAGGAATGGTGACAAGTGTGGCGACCCAGAAAGCGTGTGCTCTGTCTGAAGGCAGCGGGTGGCCAGCTCCCACCTGTGTTTCCACGTTGGATCCTGCGCACGGTATTGTCACACATACATCTTACACATTTCTCCTTAGAGACTCAACAAACCTAAAATTTGCCCATCATTTCGATTTAAAAAGATTTTACATTCCGATACCAAGAAGACGTAACAAGAATGTATTTACCAATTGGATATAACTTGAGGGATATAAGTTTGGAACCCGTTGTAAGCAACTGGGAGAATAAATGTCCATGAAGAAACTTCACTAATATTCTCTGGATCTATCTACTTGTTCACTGATCAAAGGATTGGAAAACATTGACATGCAACTGATTACTCAATTGTAATAGAACATGAGTGGCGATTTACTTTCAACGATTCCAAAGGAAGTTTAGGGTCTTGTGAGGCCCAAAAGTTACAAAGCTAATAACTGATGTTGGTTTGGTTATAGAACAGAAGTGCTCTTGCTTTTAATATAAAGTGTCAATTAATAGAATGTGATAATATTAACATATTCATGAACTTGAACATTCAAGGCACAGGAAATAGAGCATTGACATAAAGAGCAAAAATCTCTGCCTTCACAAGGCTTTTGTTCGAATGTAGTTTTCTAAATTGATGGAGTCATTATTATTATATGGTGTATCATGTGCTTAAAAATAGAATTGGTCCCTGCAAGTGCTCCTAATTTGAAGGATAACTATATTCTATTAGCTTTTTCTAATGCTGTCCTTGGCTGCTGTGCTCAATTCATTAGCTTGTGTTAATTAGAATTCCAGAAATATACTTGAAATGTTGTAACCTTAATTCTATAAATAAAATCATTGGCTGCATGTTTAAATAGTAGATACTACACATAGCCTCTGTGAAGTGGCCTATAATTAGATGTCAGGGTTAGAATATTTTTATTTTATTTGTCCAACTCTGAATGCCAAACTAACTTTACCTATAAGATATTTTATTAAAAATGAACTTTGTACATAAAGTTTTTTCCTTAATGGGGTTTTAAATAGGTTGAAAACAAAGGAAATTATATGAAATAATTATTATGCGGTCAAAATAGTGAACATAAAATGGTAATAATAGACACATTTCCTCTCTGTTTATAGAAACTTCTTTTGGATTTAGAGATATTTCTTTCAAATCAGTTAAAATTATAAATTTTCTAAAGGTATCTCAACATCCTTACATGGTTGTTTCAGGCTTTAGAGGAGAAAAAGTGAATGAAGAGTAATATTCATAGATGTAAGATATACAAGTAATTAACATAGCCCAGATGTGAGATGCCACAGTGAATAAATGAACTGAATTCAGAATAATTAGATATCTTGGATCAAAAATCTCCATCAAGTTTTCTGTAGAATCACTTCTGGGGTTGGGCCTGATAAAGAGACCCAGGAGAGAGCCAAGGGAGAGAGCCTGGAGCTAGTGTAGTGACGGCAAAGTCAGAGACTCAAGATGGGATGGACACACTTCCCCAAATGTCAGATAGTCAGAAGCACCAGGCCCAGGGTGGTGCCTGTGGCTCAAAGGAGGAGGGCACTGGAGGTGGTGGGTTCAAACCTGGCCCCAGCCAAAAACTGAAAAACAAACAAAAAACCTCAGGACCAGGCCCTTGTCTCGCCTCTTCTCTCCTCCAGTCATCCTTCCCAGAAGACTTTTTTCTCAATTCTTAGCTTTTTCTTCTGACATGACTGCCATAATTCATTAATAATAAACTCATCACTATTTTTTGATTTATAAATTTTAGGCAATACCTAATATTGCTTATTGTGGCAGATGAGAAATTTGGTTTCTTATCCAACTTCCCTACTTCTCCTCCTCCTATACACAGACACACACACACACACACACACACTTGGTTAAATCAATAGGTGGTAGTTAAATTATGGCTGATTTAGTTTACTGTGAGGTCAATTGGCTTATTGAAATAAACCATTTTATTTTCTTCCTTAGAGTTAATATTCAAGTTTTCATTTGCTTATGTCTCTGTGTTCTTTTTTGTTAATGTAGTTCCGAAATGCTCAAGAAATCTGATAGAGTCAAACATGTAATTATCAGCTGAATTTCTTTCCAGAAAACATTTCCTTAGGGTTTTCTATCTTCCTGCCTCAATTAAGGCTGGCCAATCTCTTGGCCTGCTGCCCAGATAGTACCTTAGTATTCCTGTTAATTGTTTCCTGGATCTATGTCGTTTTCTTTTTCAGAATTTATCCTTGTTTTGTTGGAGCAAATGTTCTCATAGTTTCATAAAAAAGTGTGACATTTCATTGAAAGTGTCCCTGACATGGAATGTAGTATAAATAAACTCTTCATTCACTCATTCAACAGTATTTTTTGAGAACGAGTCCTGTGCCTGACATGCAATCATTTCTCAGAAAAAGTGATCTTATTAACATATTAACTAGTTCATGCTACTTATTTGCTTAAACCTCCTTTGCTTCCCTTTGCCCTTGGAACAGATTCCAAACAGGTTCTCAAAGTCTCCCATGATTTGACTCCATTTTTCTGGCCCCCTCACTTCATGCCATCTCTCTCTTGCATCCCATGCTCTAATCACCCTGCTCAGCTTTCAGTTCAAAAAACATTCCTGGCTCTTCAGTACAGGAGAGCATTTTCCACTGCCTGTGTTGCTCTTTCCCCAGATCTTCACATGACTGTTTCCTCCTCATTCAAAACTTAGATGTTATCTTCTAAGGTAGACCTTCTATGAGCACCCCCTTTAAAAAGTCCCCCTATCCCTTTTAATCTCTGTTCAAGTGTCTTAGTGATTTCCTTTCTGAAAATAATGAACATTTTAATAGATGCATTTGTGTATTTGGTGGCTCATTGCTACCCCTCCATTACAGTGCAAATTTCTTGAGGGCAGGGACTTCTTTGACTTATTTTCCATTGTACTCATTGAAACTAGTGCAGTGCAGGGAACAAATGGCTTTCCAAGAAATATTTGTTGATGCATGAGTGACTACAACTAATTGGAAAATTCTAGCTGAAATGATTTGGTCAGCTTTAGCACCACTTAAAAATGTCCAAAATTGCCCTTTTACTTTTCCGTTGTTCATAAAGAAATAAACTCTTAGAAAGTAGAGGGACTGAGTCTTGTTCATTCTTTTCTCAGAATATGCATATGCAGATATCTCAAAAAAAGGAACTCAGTTAGTATTTGTTAAATGAAAAAAAATAAATAATTTGTGACTATTACTATACTGCAGTCTCTAAGCTCTAGGCCATGGACCGTACCAGTCTGGGGCTTGTGAGAAATTGGGCTGCGCAGCAGGAGGTGGACAACTGGTGAGGGGCAGGAGAGTGACGCTTCCTTGTATCTACAGCTGCTCCCTCTCACGGGCATCACTGCCTGAGCTCTGCCTCCTGTCACAGGCGTGGCAGAGTTAGATTCTCACAGGAAGGCAAACTCGACTGTAAACTGTGCTCATGAGGGATCTAGGTTGTGCACTCCTCATGAGAATCTAACTCCCCCTGCCCCACCATGGAAAAACTGTCTTCTGTGAAATCAGTCCCTGGCGCCAAAAAAGATTGGGGACCGCTGCTATACAGGAAATAATATTCTATGAAAAAAATGTTTTAAAAATGAAATGGGCAAACAGCAATGTATAGCGATAACTTTTTCATTTTGTATGGGGTAATACTCTGGTAGTAAATACATAGCTTGAGGAAGATGGCAATAATAATTTTGTATAAGCGTAACAGAAATGATGGAATGCATCAGCACCCAAGCTACTCCCAGAAACTCTCTTTCAAGAGTCAAAGTTGAGAGAGTTCTGATCTTAATGAAGAAGGAGATGTTAACTCTTGGATGAGAAGGTGATGTTGATGAACATAGACAACCCACACATAATGGTAACAACATTTACACACTGGGAAAGTGGATGCAGATTATTATTATTACTCTTGTAAGAACATTGTATATACTTGGCATTGTACTAATGTGCTGTATGTACATCATCTCTACCAGGACAATAACCTGTAAAACAAAGAGGGGAAGGTCAGTTCTTTTTCTCATCTCTGGAATATTTCAAATCAGTGCTCTTTCTATCACTTCCTCTACTTATCCTTGTGCATAAGCAAAGTAAGAAGGCAAACCTCTTAATCACATTTTATCACTGGAACAATATAGTTACTTAGTTTAGTGGTCTTTCTTGAAATATTAAAATGAAATTCCCAATTTATAATCTACCTAATGACAGAGTCTGATGTGGATGCTCTTGGTGTATGTGTATGCTCCACCTACTTTTATAGAAAATAATGTTCATGGTGTTTAAATGCTTGCATTTTAATGTAGAAGACTGGATTTTTGAAAAACCTGAGAAACTTTTCATTGATAGCATGCATACTGAAAAAGTACAGAAATCACAAATGTACAGCTTGATTAATTTTTTCAAAGTGAGCATGTGTAACTGTTCTAGAACGCGAATGTTGGCCTAGTAAACTCAGCGTGGCCACAAGAGGAAAGAATGACCAGTATCCCCATTACTGCGTGGAATAGAAGTGGTAACAGTGCATATCCTTGTCTTGTTCTCAATTTCAGGGCGGATACTGTTCAATTGAATATGATCTTTTCTTAGTATTTTGCAACTTAACTTCGTCTGATGAGTATTTGTATCATACGTGAGAGATTAATTTTGTCAGTGTTATTTTCAGCCCCTCTAGAAATGATGACATTAATTTTCTCTCTATTTTATTAATGTGTTAATTATACTGATTGATTTTAAAGTATTAAATAAAACCTTGTTTGTGAATTTAAAAAAATAAAAAATAAATTAAAAAAATAAATAAAAAGTATAGGGAAAGAATGAAGCATTTAACTGCATTTCCAGAAGGAACCATATTTCAGCATTATCCACAAATCACAGTTGAGGGAAGAAAAGTTATTCTTTCCAGAATGTGCTAGCTAACAAATGTAAAAAAAAAAAAAAAAAAAAAAGTGAAAGAAACAACAAAACAAAAATAATTTAATAGTTTAAATGAGCCCATAATTTAATAATTGATCGAGGCAAAGATCATCAATGGATGCTAAAACCATCAGGTGAAAGGTCAGGGGGCAATGGGGAAGCCCAAATTACCACCCCATAGCTTGCTTGCTGCTCAAAATGGAAAAACATACCAGGACAATCTGGCTGTACTCTCCTTAATACCATTATTCATCTTAGCATGATCAGGAAAGCAATAACTGGACATCACTTGCCTGCTGATGTTATGCTTTCATACATGAAGAATTCTTGTTTAAAAAAATGTATTAACTTTCTGAATAAAAAGACAAATAACCCAATTAAAAAACGAGCAAAGGCATTTTATGAATAGGCATTTCTTCAAAGAAAATATACAAATGGTAATAAGTTCATGAAAAGATCCTCAATATCAGGGTGGCTCAGTGAGTAGGGCTCCAGCCACATACACCGAGGCTGGTGGGTTCAAATCCATCCTGGGCCTGCTGAACGACAATGACAACTGCAAAGAAAAAATAGCCGGGCGTTGTGGCAGGCACCTATAGTCCCAGCTGCTTGGGCGGCTAAGGCAAGAGAATCGCTTAAGCCCAAGAGTTGGAGGTTGCTGTGAGCTGTGACACCACCGCACTCTACGAGGGTGACAAAGTGAGACTCTGTCTCATAAAAAAAAAAAAAAAAGAAAAGAAAAGATCCTCAATATCATTATCCATCAAGGAAACACAAATCAAAAATCATGAGATGCAACTTCACACGTAGTAGAATGGCTATAAATCAAAAAGTCAGAAATAACTAGTAGCCGTAAGGAGATGGGGAAATTGAAATCTCGTGTACTGTTGGTGGGAATGTAAGACGGTGCAGACACTTTGGGAAACAGTTTGACAGCTCCTCAAAATTATATGTTATATGTAGAGTAACTCTACATATGTTATATGTAGAGTTACCAAACGACCCAGCAATTCCACCTCTACATATACACTGGAGAATTGACAGTGACTATCCACAAAACCTTGTAAATGAAGGTTCATAGTAGCATTATTCATAATCACCAAAAAGTAGAAACAACCTTATGTCCATTAAATTATGAATGAACAAGCAAAATGTACGATGTCCATACAATGGAATATTATTCAGCCATCAGAGAATGAAGTTCTGATATGTGCTGTAATGTGGAAAAACTTTGAGAACATTATGCCACGTGAAAGAAGCCAGTCACAGCAGATCACATACTACATCCTTCCATTTATATGCAATGTCCAGATTGGGCAAACCCAGGGAAGCAGAAAGTGGTTGCCAGGGTCTAGGGCAGTGGTTCTCAACCTTCCTAATGCCCAACCCCCAGGTTGAGAACCGCTGGTCTAAGGGGAGAAAGGAATGGGGAGTGAATGCTAATGGGTGTGGGATTTGCTTTGGGGTGATAAAAACATTCCACAATTATTATTATTTTTAAAATACTTTTACTTGTTGTAGAGATGGGGTCTTGCTATGTTACCCAAACTAGTCTTGAACTCTTGGCCTCAAGCAATTCTCCCACCTCAACTGTCCAAAGTGCTGAGATTGCAGGCGTGAGCCACCGCACCTGGCCCAAAATTCCAGAACTAGACAGCGGTGATGGTTGCACAACTCTCTGAATATACTAAAAATCACATAATCATATGCTTTTAAAGGGTGAATTTTATGGTAAATGAATTATTACTCAATAAAGCTCTTACTTTAAAAAAAAAAAAAAAACCAAGGAGCTGAGGCAGGTATATAGAACAAGGGGGAAAGCAGTGTGTATATGTATATATATTTATACATTTGAGAATATCTCTGAGATATTTTTAAAAAAACATGAACAATAATTTTCTCTGAGGCCGCGTGTGGTGGCTCACAACTGTAATCCTAGCACTTGGGAGGCCGAGGCGAATGGATTGCCTGAGCTCAGGAGTTGAAGACCAGTGGCCGAGGCGAATGGATTGCCTGAGCTCAGGAGTTGAAGACCAGTGCAAACAAGAGTGAGATCCCGTCTCTACAAGTAGCTGGGTGTTGTGGCGAGCACCTGTAGTCCCAGCTATTTGGGAGGCTGAGGCAAGAGAATCACTTCAGCCCAAGAGCTTGAGATCGCTGTGAGCTATGACGCCGTGACACTCTACCAACGGTGACAAAGTAAGACTCTGTCTCAAAAAAAAAAAAAAAAGTTTTTTTTTTCCCTCTGGGAAGAGAGCTATGGGGCTGGAGACCAGGGTGAGAAGGAAATAACACTTTTCGCTGTATTTACAAGGTTCTTTTTCTTTTTTTTGGTTTTTTGTGTTTTTTTGAGACAGAACCTCAAGCTGTCGCCCTGGGTAGAGTGCTGTATCGTCACAGCTCACAGCAACCTCCAACTCCTGGGTTTAAGCAATTCTCTTGCCTCAGACTCCCAAGTAGCTGGGACTACAGGCGCCCACCACAATGCCTGGGTATTTTTTGGTTGTAGCTGTCATTGTTGTTTGGCAGGCCTGGGTACAAGGTGTTTTCTTTTTCACCTTTTCAATGTATTACTATTCCCAAATTTAATTTTAAAATACAATTCTCCATATTTTCTAAAGAAAAATCTGCTTGGCTCAGCGCTCATAGCACAGTGGTTACAGTGCCAGCCACATGCACCAAGGGTGGCAGGTTCGAGCCCAACCCAGGCCTGCTAAATAACAATGACAACTACAACAAAAAATAGCTGGATGCTGTGGTAGGCACCTGTAGTCCCAGCTACTCAGGAGGCTGAGGCAAGAGAATCGCTTAAGCCCAAGAGTTTGAGGTTACTGTGAGTTATGAAGCCATGGCAGTTGTGAGACTCTTGTCCCCCCCCCCCCAAAAAAAAAAAACCCCTGCTTAACCTGAATATTTTCAAGATATGGTTCATTTACCAATTTACAGGAAGTACACGGGTGGAATAACAAACTAAACTCCATTACAAAGGAACAGATGCAGAAGGGGTGATTCTATAGGGCAACTCAGACAGGGATCCTTAAATAAGTCAGTGAATCAAAAGGGGGAGACGTGGCCCAATGCAGTGCTTGGTTCTTTTTGGACCACACCCTGATTAAGTTTTTAGCTATAAAGGGAAGCTTTGGGAATATCGAAGAAATTTGATGTGCACTGGGCAAAATTTGAAAACAGGGAGCTACTATAATTTTGTTGTTTGTGATAATAATACAGTGGTTATGTAGGAAAATGTTCTTTTTTTGGATTGCATATAAAATAGTGACAAAATATCATAAAGATCGTAATTTACTTTGGATATGTCAGCAAAGGGAAATTGATGCATTACTACACAAATACAAAAAATGTTACCCACACTGTTGTTACATTTACGTACTGAGTCTACGAGTGGTCACAATACTTTCCCTCATTTTGTGTGTGTTTGAACATTTTTATAATTTAAAAAAAAAAAGAAAGAAAGAATTTACCTGAGGGCAAAACCATTAAGAAATTTGCTCTTGAGCAGCACCTGTGGCTCAAGGTGTAGGGCACAGGCCCCATATACCACAGGTGGCAGATTCAAACCCAGCCCGGGCCAAAAACTGCAAAAAAAAAAAAAAATTGCTCTTAAGGGCCTGAGAACCAACTTTTCTCATAAGCAATGCAGGAATGAGCTCCTGAAGAAGCAGGGACCACGTCTGATGTCACTGGTTACTATGACCCCAACACTTGTGGCTGAGAAGTCTGCACAGAACAGGAGCTAATTAGACATTATGGAAGGAAAGAAGGAAGGAAGGCAGGCAGGGAGGGAGGGACAAAGTGCTACCCAACACGGCTTGATATAAAGAGAACTAGGTGTCAGAAGACCTGAGTTCAAGTTCCAACTCTGACACTTACCAGCTGAGTGACCTTTGACGAGCCCCTTAGCTGGTATGTCAGTGACCTTCTCTGTAATACCAGACTCATCGTATTTCGCGGGCTACCTCACGGGGCTGATGCAAGTCTCACATATGATAGCACAGGACCTCTCATCTACACCACCCTCACACCTCTCACCTGGATCCTGGCAACAAAGTCTCTAACAGCAGGTCTCTAGTCCTAGAATTTGCTTTTCCCTTTCTTCCCTGCCCCCAAAAGTCCTCTATCCAGAAAGCGGAACAATTTTTTGAAAGTTTTAGTAATGACACTACTATTCAGGGTAATTTTCAAACACACAAAACAGTGCAACAACCCCCCTCAACACCGACCAGTCAGCCTCAACAATTATCAACATGCTCCGGCTCTTTCTTCTATTCCTTCCACACATGTATGTTTATTTCTTCTTTTTCATAATGTTTCAAATGAAATCCCATACACCAGATTACCCCACCTGTCTATATTTCCATGTTTACTTCTAGAAAAGCAATTTGTGTCAAAGATGCATTTTTATGGCCAGTTTGTTTTAATTGGACTTCCACGTGGTCCTCACTTGAATTTGATTGTTTGTTTGGAGACAGAGTCTCACTCTGTCACCCTGGGAAGAGTGCCATGGCATCACAGCTCAGGGCAACCTCAAATTCTTGGGCTTAAGTGACCCTCTTGCCTCAGCCTCCTGAGTAGCTGGGACTACAGGTGCCCACCACACTTCGGCTGGTTTTTCTATTTTTAGTAGAGACAGATCTTGCTCTTGCTCAGGCTGGTCTTGAACTCCTGAGCTCAGGCAACCCACCCGCCTTGGCCTCCCAGAGTACTAGGATTACAGGTATTAGCCTCCTCCCTCAGCCTTGAATTTGATTAATAATATCCCTTTTAACCTACTCCCTCCTTCTTTTTCTGCTATGCCATCTATTTGTTGAAGAAATGATAATCTTAAAAGCAAATCAAGTCACTCACCTACTTAGAAATCGTCGATGGCTTCCCACCAGTTCATAAAGTAAAAAAAAAAAATCCTATCAGTCTTTAATTCTGCCATTCATTCATTCAATAAACCACAGCAGAGCACTCACAATGTGCCATGGTCACAGCCATTTAGTATGTGGGAGTTAGTGCTTTGCAGCCTTTTGGCTATGATCAAGTGTAGCACCTGGGATGTTGGTGGCCAACATGGCAGGCAACACCTGCCCTCCTGGGCTCACACTCTAACAAGACGACAGGCAAAAAACAAGTACATTTTAAAAATGAACAAACTGGTTTTAGGTGGTCAGTCGTGCTGTGGTGAGAAGACAACAGCACATGTCCTGGGGGGAGGAGGATGGAAAGGTGCTCACTGCAGAGGCTGCACGTGAGCAGAGACCCTGGGAGCTGGGGGCATATGGCGCATCACAGGGAAGGTCACAGGCACCAAGACCTACCGCCCGGAGCCTTCACCAGGCAGGGAGGGAGGGCTATAGGCTGAGTGAGTTACAGCTGCAGGACACACCGATGCTTGGCTCTCCAAGTTCATCTGGCACCACTGCCTCTGACTCTCTTGACTTTCTTTGCCTTCCTCATACACGCCAGCCTCCTGTTCCTTACACTCGACGGGGTCTGCAGCCATAGTGTTTCCAACCTCTGAACCACAGCCCTCCCCTCATCCCCTTCCCACACAGCTAATCTCTACTCACCCTTCAGTCCCAGCTCTATAGCGGGAGGTTCTCCCAACCTCTCCAACTAGCTCAGCTTCCACCCCTAATGTCCCCACCCTGAACTTCTCTCTCCAAGTGCTCCTCACCGTCTCTCTGTAATTATTTTCAGTTCATTTTCCTCACTAGGGCATATACTCTGCAAGGACACAAATAACACTGGTCTTGTTTTCAGCCTGTCTCCAGAGCCTAGCACTGTGCCTGGGATAATAGGCAACAAATCAAATACTGCAGAATGAACGTACGATGGCTCTTAACATTGTACTGTATTTTACACTAGCAAGCAGTGTCCTGAAAAATAAACATACTTACTCAGCATCTGGCCACTCATCCCAAAATACTAAAAATCCAAGATAAAATGGTCTTTAGACAGATTCTTTTCAAACCTTTTCATTTTATAAATACAAAGACCCAGAGGAACAAGAGGCTGAGAAATGAAATGATTTGGTATCTGTTATAAGCCGGTCAAAATGAATAATCAGTTACATTTTAGCTCCTTTTGAAAAGCAGTACTATCTGAAGTATTCTGTGAATACCAGGTTTGCTGCTAGACCATAAGGCAACTTTGGGCAGATCAGGAGACCCATCCTTTGAGTGGCCCAGCCCAGTGCTGAAGCTCGGGACTCAGTGAGTGGAGTTGGGCTAGATTTCAGTTCCACCGTGTCCCCTGCGCCAGAAGCTTCGATCTGTGAACAGCCTGCAGAGCCATAGGTGATGGCCCTGGGCTAGACCAGCAAATTCATAAACCTCCTATGTGCCCTTAAGTTTGGCAGTTCTACAAGTGAACAGGGGAGTGTGTGTGTGTGACAGAGAGAGAGAAAGAACGAAAACTAGAGGCTGGGAAACGAGCCAGGGAAGACGTATACAACCTTTTTGCTACCAAGGACATCCTCTTACTAATTTTCCCTGGCATGAAGGCTTTTATCTCCAAACAAACCGAATATATTAAAGAATAACAACGAATTCATTTCTCCATTTAACACGCAATAAAAATCATGTTCAGAAATTCTTCTATTGATCTCCATACCCAATCAGAGCTTCCAATCACAAGATAACCAACATTAGGAAACTAAGATGATAAAATTTCAGTCAAAGGAAGAAAATGGTTTTCATTGTTCTGCACAACCTCACTACGGTTTTGAGGAACTCTCACGCAGGGAGTTCCAAGTTCACTGGGCAAGGCGGCAGAACTCACATAAAGTGCCCAGTAGCTTATTAGCTGGCTGATTAGACCCAGGAGTGGGTCCAAGGAATGGCTGGTTTCATTGGTGGGACTACGCTGATTTCCTATCAAAATCAGAGGTTATGTCTGGGTGAGGCAGGTCACACCTATAATCCCAGAACTTGGGAGGCTGAGGCGGGTGGATTGCCTGAGCTCACAGGTTCAACACCAGCCTGAGCCAGAGTGAGATCTCATCTCTAAAAATAACCGGGCATTGTGGCGGGCCCCTGTAGTCCCAGCTACTTCGGAGACTGGGGCAAGAGAATTGCTTAAGCCCAGGAGTTGGAGGTTGCTGTGAGCTGTGACGCCACAGTACTCTACCAAGGCGACAAAGTGAGACTCTGTCTCAAAAAAAAAAAAAAAATCAGAGGTTCTTCCATGTCAAGAATTAGGCCTATCACACAGGGGTCTGTGTGGCCCATAGGCGTTAGTTTGGCAAGTGATAGAGAGCCTCGCCCTACACAGAGTATTTCCCTAGCAACGCCCTTCTGCTGCCTTTGAACATGTGTCAAATTGAGGCCGAGGCATGAGATATCTGGATAGCATTAGATCACCAGCTCTCCAACATTTTTGTCTCAGGGCCACTTCATACTCTTAAAAATTAATGAGATTCCCCAAGAGCTTGTCTTTATGTAGGTTATCTTCATGAATATTTATCATATGAGGAATTAAAACTGAGAAGCATTTAAATATTTATAATATTTAAATTCCGAGTTTATTGCGCGTTAACATATACATTATTTTCTATGAAAATAACAATATTTTCCAAACTAAAAAATATTTAAGGAAAGAATCATCATTGTTCTACGTTTTTGCAGATCAGGTTGATGTCTGGCTTAGTGGAAGCCAGCTGGTGCTCCTGTCTACTTGCACACGCCGTCTGCCCCGACCGCTGTTGCACACTTAGCCTCTGGTGTGCTCCAATACACTCACGTGAGAACACGGGTGTACAGAAAGCAAATAACGTCTTAGCATAATAAGGAAAAGAGTTTGACATTGTAAATTCCTTGCAAAAGGCTTCCGGACACCCTGAGACTCTTGGACATCACTTGGAAAACTGCTCCATCAGAGCATCACCAACAGTAGATATTATTTTCTAGGCCGTAACTCCAGCTCTCCGCTGTTTTTTACTACCCTCTTTCTCCTTGTAAACCTGGGTCTCCAGGCTTCCATCTTCCTCCCCAGCCTGACTGCTTCCTTCCAGGGTTACAGGCTACAGGAGCATCTCCACTTTCCGGTCCCCTTGTTGGTCTCAAAACCCGAGTCAAACCCAGGCTAATCCCTTTCACTCGAGGCAGTCCTCCAACCTCCCAGTCACCGCCTGCCTTCTCCATCATGGCCTACCTGTGTCTAGCCTGTTGTTGTGGACCTACCATGTCTACCCTCTTCTCTCCTCCTTCCCATTTCTGTAGACTCTCATCCCCGAGTGTCTGGATCAACTAGCAGCTTCCAGACTCTCCTGCTCCGTCTGTCCACGCCGTCTTGCTAACGCCTCCCAGACTGACCGACTAAAGACGAGCATGCCTTGTGACCAGCTACAGATAATTTAACCCACCAATCTCAAACCTTCCAGCCATTTTTTATGACCCTACACATAGTATATTGCAGCTGGGTACTTGTAGCTCAACACGCGCCCCCTGCACCAGGGAAGGCAGGTTTCGAACCCGGCCTGGGCCTGCTAAACAACAGGCCTCCACAGTGGGATCATTTATCCGCAGCTCTTTCCCTTTCCCAGTACCCATGCCTGTTGCCACTATGGGTTACCTCACCTGTTAACGCTGGGCTCAGACGTGGGACTCACTGTAGACAGCTCTGAAGGACCATCCCAGCTTCAGAGCTGAGACCTGTGTTAAGACTTCACTGCAGCTTGGTTTCTCCCTCTGCCCAATCCTTCATTTCCCTCCCTTCCACAGGGGTGGATTGGACAGCATCCTAATAAATAATCTGCCTACTTAATCTTCATCATGGTCAAAGTCAGCTTCCTGGGGAACCCAACCTACAGGACAGATATAAGATCCAAAGAAACCTATGGAATTCTCTCCTTGAAATGTAGATTAAGGCTCTGTTTCCCTAGCACAGAGATTATGGTGCCAGCCACAGGTACCAAGGCTGGTGGGTTTGAGTCCAGCCCAGGCCAGCTAAGCAACAATGACAACTACAACTAAAAGAAATATCTGGGCATTGTGGCGGTGCCTGTAGTCCCAGTTTCTTGGGAGGCTGAGGTAAAAGAATTGCTTAAGCCCAAGAGTTAGAGGTTGCAGTGAGCTGTCACACCACAGCACTCTACCGAAGGTGACATAGTGAAACTGTCTCAAAAAAAAAAAAGAAATGAGGATTAAATCCAAATCAATGGGTGGTGCCTGTGGCTCAGTGGGTAGGGTGCTGGCCCCATATACCAAGGTGGCAGGTTCAAACCCAGCCCCAGCCAAACTGCAACAAAAAACAGCCGGGTGTTGTGGCAGGTGCCTGTAGTCCCAGCTACTCCGGAGGCTGAGACAAGAGAATCACTGAAGCCCAAGAATTGGAGGTTGTTGTGAGCTGTGATGCCACTGGACTCAATTGAGGGCAATAAAGTGAGACTCTGTGTCCAAAATAAATAAATCCAAATCGACATGAACACTTTGACAGGGTTTCATGGGGAGGGACATAGGTAACAAAGCACGGTACCGGTGGCACTTTTAGTGACAGTCACTAGGAGAAGTCACAGATATTTTCATGTTGAATTATAGCTGCTGCAGGTGTCTGAATATTGTTTATAGTCCCTTGAACTTCAGGTTCAGTGATTACCTAATCTGACACTGCGTTCATTGCTACCCCTTCTTATTTAATGTAGTTAAAAGTAAGCATGAATCCTATGCCATAGAACGTGAATTATAAAATATTTTATGCATTTGAAAGCATTATACTGAAATGGGGTCTATACGCTTCACCAGACTCTGGAAACTGCCAGGGCGGTCGCCCAACAAGGGCCAGGGCTGTTCGTGGATGGGACTTTAGGGCTCATTATTTTCAGGCAACGCCGACAAACTCCACGTGCCTGTCGTCCAGGTCCAGGGCTCCGTCCGCCTGGGCCAGACCGGGAGCGCTGGCGCTTCACTGGCAGGGCAGGCCAGGCCGCCCTGGGTCGCCTCCCACTCCTGGAAAGCGTCTGAGCTTTATATGAAATCCACGCGGTGCGGGGCACGAAAGGCCTTCGCCGAGCTGACAGCGCCCCAGGCCCCGCCATTGCTGGGGACGGTCCCCAGGGGTCATCTGGTCGGCTCCTCGGGGACCCGCGTGGTGACGACGCTCGGCCACAGGAAACTGGATCCCCGGGCGCCTGCGGTCCCAGCCCTGAACTCTGGACTCTGAAACGAGCCCAGCTAGAAAGCAGGATCACTGCCAAGCATATCCGGAGCCCACACGCACAAATGCAGGGGCCGTGTAAAGGCGCCGGGTCTGGCTGCTCCCCCCGGCCCCGGCCTCGGCGCCCGCAGACGTCCCGGGCCCGCGCGCCCAGCTCTGGCTGCTCCCTGGGGAGACCCCGCGCGAACCCGCCCGCGGGCCGGCCGGGTCTTTCCCCAAAGACGCAGGACAATGGAGCGACGCGGACCCACAGCCCGGTGGGCGGCCAGGGAGCCCGCAGCGGCCGGGAGGACACTCGGCCCGGCCCTGGTCCGGCGGGCGCGGCAGAGCCCCTCACCCCGCAGGCGGTGACCGCCAGCCCGCGAGCCCCGCACTGCACTGACCGGCCGGCGGGGAGACCCGGTGGGCAGCACAGGCTGAGCCCCGCCACGTACCCAGCGGCCGGCGGGCCTCGGTCCCTGTCCGCGTCCACCCGCCCCGCCCCGCCGTCCCCCCCGGTCCGGCCCGGCCCGGCCCGCACTCACATAGACCGAGTCGATGTTGGATCTGTCGTAGAAGCGCAGCGCCCCGCTCAGCTTCAGGGCAGGGGAGACGCGGTCGTCCCCGGCCTCCAGCTGCAGGTCCCCGTGTTCGAGGCCAAAGGGGAAGAGGTCCTGGCGGCTCAGGCAGCCCCCGGGCCCGGCCAGCAGCAGGGGCAGCAGCAGCGCCCGCGTCCACACCGCCCCGCGCCGGCTGCCCGCGGCCAGCATGGTCCCGACCGCTGCCCGCACGCCGAGCGCTCCGCAAACTGAGCACCCCGCAAACCGAGCGCCCCTCACACGCCGAGCGGCCCGCGCCGGAGGCCGAGAAGGCGGAGGTGTAACCGGACGCCCTGCCGCAGCCCCTCTCGCCTCTCGCCTCCCGCCTCCCCGCGTCCCCACCCCGGGAAATAGGGGAGGGGACCAGGGGAGGTGGGAAGTGCCCGCCCCGTCCACCCGGCGCGCGGCCGAGGCGGCCCAATGGCCGCGAGGGGGAGGGCGAGGGGCCACCCCGAGTCCCCAGCGGCTCCCGCGGTGCCGGGTTCCCATCGAGAGGCCCCTGCGGGGGTGACAGCGAAGCGCGGGGCTCTGCACTGTCGTCCTCTGATCGGGGTTAAGTCGTGGAGAGCAGGCGACGCGCAAACGCTCTGCCCGCGAGCAGGGCCCATCCCGGCGCTCAGGGAGGTCCGGGGGGGGGGGGTGTGGAGCTGGAAATCTGCAGGGGACCGTGGCCGGAGCGCGTTCCTTCACTATCCATCCGTTGATCCCACAATTTCGGTCATTTACTCTCCATCCGTTTATCCCACAGTTTGAACACCTTTAACCCTGTGCCCCTGATGTGGAGGTTTGGTGAGAAATAGGGTCCCCCCTCCGAGACCCACGAGTTCCAAGACACGATCCAGGTTAGGCTGGATGGGGACCCCCAGTGATAAGAGACATCAGGGCTGGAGTAACCGGCCAGGGAATGCTCCGTGTGAGACGGTAGAGTCCAGGTTAGGCTGGATGGGGACCCCCAGTGATAAAGAGACGTCAGGGCTGGAGTAACTGGCCAGAGAACGCTCCGCATGACACGGTAGAATCCAGGTGAGGCTGGATGGGGACCCCCAGTGATTAGCTGGAGTAACTGGCCAGGGAACGTTCTGTGTGAGACGGTAGAGTCCAACCGGCCTTCCAGAAGGCAGGGGTCTCACCAGGCAGGCCGCCCGAGCAGGGGCGCCCCAGCAGCTGGACGGCTGTGTCCGCAGGATTTGAGGCCCCATCCCCCGGCCAAGAATTTGGGGAGGGGACTGTTGGAGGGAGAGCCTTGAATAACAAATGTAGGTATTTTAACTCACTCTAGCACCCCACCCAGAACTACTGAAAGTTCTTAACAAAAGGAAATGAGGGATTTCAGTGACATCCTCAAAACAGCTGATCATTAATTTGGCAGAAAGTATAAACAGGTAGGTCATTACAGGACCATTGAAAGGGGAGGAGAAGAGGGCGCAGAGGTGGAAACCGGGAAGAAATGAATCCGAGAGACATTAACATGAAAGAAGGAACAAGACCTCATTGTAAGTTTGACACTGTGGAGAGGAAATGAAGTTAAAATTGGGTTGGAAGTTTTGCACCTGGAGGATTGGAAAAGAAATGAAGCCCTTTGACGTCAGGGAAGAGGACCTGTGACCACCAGAAATGGATGTTTTGATGTCAGACCAGTTAACTTAGAGGGGTCCAATGGGACACCCCCCTTTCCCCTCAACAGCTAAAATTAAGGACCTTGAACATAGTTTGGAATCATTCTCCAAATTCTGTATAACATTTAGGGGTCATAAGTCCTGAACTAGCAGAAAACAAAGAAAAAGGAAATGAAGCCTGCTTTCCGAGCATGGTTTGTTATTTTTTTTCCCCTTAATCCGAGCATGGTTTTTTATCTGCTCATGACACCTTTTCTTTTAAATTCATTAGATATCGCTCAGAGACAACATTCATCCAGGGCTTGCCAGGTACCCAATGTCATAAATGTATTAATTCGCTTTGCACTGATAAAAATTACCCTAGGAGAGAGACCATCCCTATTTTACAGAGGAACAGCGTAGAGACGCAGAAGTCATTCTGCTACACACACAGCTGGCAGCCTGCACGTGACCCAAAGTGGTCCAGCAATGGGGACCCCACTTTTAATCACTACATTAAGTGGCCTTTGTTTGCTTCATTTTTCCCCTTGATAAAGAGTGACTAATGCTGCCTGCTGTCAAATCCGGTGGCTTTTCCTTTGGCTCCCTCCCAGCTGTCTGCCCTCTGAACTGCTGCCCCCACCCCCTTCCTGACTCTGCCCAGGCCTCCCATTGGCAGCTGCTGCCTGGTGCATCCATCTCTGGGCTTATGGGCCTGTTGACATTGCTGCACCACGAGCTCCACACCAGGCTCTTCTCCTCCACCTTCACCTGCACACAGCATGGCCTCCATGACCCCCCTGTCCCCAGTGCATGACGGACAGCCTGAGCTCAGATTGTCCTTGTTCAAAACTCCCTCCCCACCCTACCCAAGGGCCCCACAGCAGAGCTGCCTCCAGACTGCTGTCTGTGCCTGGAATGCTTTTCCTTCTCTCACACATTGTCTCCCTTTAGGGTGCTCAGATGGCTTCTGGAACTCCTATTGGTCTGTGGCATTGTCCTCAGCCAATCCTGGAGGAGAGCAGTCCTCTGCTGGCTCCAGGCAGCACAGCCTCCAGAGTCAGCCAGGCTGGGGCTCGGGCTTCACGTTGGCCACCTCAGCCTGGGTATCTTTGTCTTTGTATAGGATCTCCATATTTAAATACAAAGGATTGTCGTGAGGATTAGCTAAGACCATCCATGAAATGCTCCTGGCTGGGCAGGAGGTACTCGGTTAATAGTAAACTTTCATGATTATCTAAAGATATGGTGTTCATTATTCTTGTTATATCAACATTTACTGAATCAGACACTGGACTAGGAATTCACAATCCAGGACCATTAAGGCACAAGCCCTTTTGTGAGAAGCTGACAGTTCACCGGGGAGACAGTAACACAATGTGGGGTGTTTTAACAGATACACAAAGAGCTACAGGAGACTTGTTGAATGCCTGCTTCCACCAGATGCTTTATGGAACATGGAATTTAATACTACTAACAATGGCACAAGCTAGTGGCCCCTTAGTGGACCTGGAGGCTTGCAGAGGTTAAACAACTTGGCCAATTTCACATAGGTGGTGGAGGAGTGACGATTTGAATTCCAGTTGGACACCAAAGCGACTACTTTTTCTGCCACACCATCCTGCCTTTCTGCCTCAGTTCCCACCCACAAGATTCACTTTCTCCATTGTTTCTATGTAACAACCATGCTCTATCCGTGCATGCTGGTATCCCCTTGTTTCCTAAGTACCGTCCGGCCTGAGAAAGCCTAGTATATACTGTAAACTGTCCTTCGCTATTTATAGCTCTGCACTTGCGTCACATTGCCCAGTCTTTGTGGAACGTGACACTGGTGCTGTGTCTCCTATGAGAACGACGTGGACTGTATCCCTGTAGCTCTCTTAGAATTGTAGTTCTAAATACATTTGAAGTGCAATCGTGATCTTCACACAAAACACTCATAGCTTGCTCTGGACACTTTGTAAGTGCATATAAAAATTGTGTCTTTTTCTCTAGTTTTATGTATTTTTTCCCAGACATAACGTCTTTGGGGCAAGGACCATGTGTTTTGTTAAATTTCCTAAATTCACAGACCCTAGTCCAATGCTGTGGGCACATTATCAAAGTTAAGCACTTAATAATACTTTTGAGAATCATTTTACGACTGCTGTAGCAACTGAACCCATAATTCTGTAATATACCAGCTTTATTAAAAAAAAAAAAAAAAGTAAAGCAAGGGCCAGGCACAGTGGCTCATGCCTGTAATCCGAGCACTCTGGGAGGCCGAGGCAGGTGGATTGCTTGAGTTCAGGAGTTTGAGACCAGCCTGAGCAAAAACAGAGACCTCGTCTCTACTAAAAATAGAAAAACTGAGGCATGAGGATTGCTTGAGTCCAAGTTGGAAGTTGCTGTGAGTTATGACACCATAGCACTCAAGGTGACAGCTTGAGACTCTGTCTCAAAAAAAAATGATAATAATAAGAAAGCAAAACCCCACTGCTTTGAGGTTTATACTCCTTTAACTACTGTCATCCTGATAAGACCAGAAGACAAATGTAGGAAGCACATCTGTAAGAGGCCAAAGTAACTTTTCTACCTAGTTATTCAGACAAAAGTCAAGGCAATTGAGTGGGGCAATAGTTAGTTGACAATTTCATGAAAGAAGGCATCAGTTCTAATCTCACCCTCCTGTGAGCTCTGGCCACTGACCACATATAGGTGGAAAGTCCCTTTATTTTCCAGATGTTATGTAGAGTTAAATGCGTTAGTGTTACAGTTCTGGGGGAATTAACCTAATTCATGAATATTTTAAACAATCTAAGCTCGATTGTGATTTCAGGGAAAGATGACATAAATTAAATGAACATATCCTGTCAACAGATGAGAATCAAGCAGGACATGGTGCTCAGTTTATTGTATTGTCTAAAGAGATTTGCATAAAATGTACTTTGGAGAAGCAGAACCGTGTCCATCTACGTGTTTGACCTGGAAGATGCCAAGCTTTTCAGGACAAAGTTTAATGCCTCCATTCCTAAATCTCAGTTTCCTCTGGATGTTTTCCTGATTCATAATCATCGGACTTCCATCCAGCACCAGCTGCTGGAGTTCCACTTGTCTTTTACGATGTTGTTTTAATTTTTAATCTTAATTGATATAATTTTCAGACTTACATAAAAGTTGCAAAAATAATACAAAAAAAAAAAAATCCCATACACCTTTCACCCAGATTTCCTCCAGTCTTAACATTTTGCCACATTTGCTTCATTCTCCTATGTTTCTCTCTCTCTCTTTCTTTACACACACAGATACATATTATATACGTGAATTTGATCTGGACCATTTGAGGGTACATTGCAAACATGATGTTCTTTTACCTATGAATCCTTTAATATATGCTTCTTTAAAACTGGAACATTCTCTTGCATAGCCACTGTACATCTGTCAGACTAAGGAAATTAACACTAATATCATGCTACAATCTAATTTAAAGATCTTATTCATAGTTCACCAAATGTCAAAATAATGTCCTGAAGCAGCAAAAGAAAATTCTAGATTACAAATTGCATTCAGTTGTCATTGGTTTTAGCCTTTTTTTTTTTTTTTTTTTTTGAGGCAAAGGCTCACTTTGTCACCCTCAGTAGAGTGCTGTGGCGTCATAGCTCACAGCAACCTCAAACTTTTGGGCTCAAGCAATTCTCTTGCCTCAGACTCCCAAGTAGCTGGGACTACAGGCACCTGCCACAACGCCTAGCTACTTTTAGAGATGGGATCTTGCTCTTGCTCAGGCTGGTCTTGAACCCATGAGTTCAGGCAATCCACCTGCCTAGGTCTCCTAGAGTGCTAGGATTACAGACATAAGCCGCCACATCTAGCCTAGTCTTCTTATTTTTATTTATTTTTATTTTTACATATACATGTGTTTATTAGGTTTCCATTTTTTGTCTTCACAAAATTAAAGAGGCTTAAAATTTAATAACAATAACAATGTTTAAGATAAGGACTAGAAACAAAAACCTCATAAAGAACGAACATAAATACATCCAGAAAAGAAATCAGAGAATTGCTGCATCGAAATATTAAGGAATAATAATAATAATAATGCAAAGAAAGTAACATTCACATTGTCAAATAAGAGTATGTCTGTTATAGAATGCTTTGACTCTGAGATTCAGTATGGAGTCATCAGTTAACTCCTTCTTATTATTTTTTTAAGTCTCGAAAAGTAGACAACTAATATTTATAAATAAAAGTAAAAAATAATTTCAAAAAACAGATCATGCCAAATCTTATAGACAATAGAAAAAGAAGAAATACTTCAAAATCATTCTACTTGATCTGGGTACACCTGATATTAAAATTGGAGA
>CAUYPK010058404.1:0-11358 GCA_963574355.1 Loris lydekkerianus | reverse complement strand
TAATCTATCTTATCAATCTACTCTAATCAATCGAGTCATACTATTGTTTTTGTTTCTCTAGAAACCCTGACTAATAGAGGGAGGAAGCCTAGATGAGTAAAATATCATTTTTATCACAGCTATTAAAAGTACATACTATTTTCCAGTGTTGGTGTTGACCTACCTTAATCAGCTAAGGTAGTTAGTGTTCTCTACTGCAAAATGACTCTCTCTGTCCCTCCCTTTCTATACCACACTCTTAGGAAGAAGTCACAATGCACAGCCCATACTGAAAGACTGGAGAATTATACTTCTCCATTTTTGGGAGGGAAGCACATCTACATAATTTATTTGGGATTCTTCTGCATGGTAGCTCCTCTCCCCTATTTATTTATATACTTAATTATTTTTTATACCAGTATAAACTTATGTATGTTTACTTAATACCTTGTATTAAAATCCAGTTGGTTTTTTTTTTTTTTTTTTCATTTTGAATTTCACATTTTCCAGCTTTGGCCAGTGGAAGTTCTTTTAGTTGATGCCTGGAATCAATTGATTGTCCATTTGGTGATTTGAAAACTTCCTTGCTTTTTTACACTACAGAATGCCCCAGGCTAATCTTACATATTTAATGCCTCAGTCCTAGGGTCACTTATTTCTTCTTGGAACCCCGATTCTCTATACTGGAAAATGGTATTAAAAAACAAGTTATGTATATTGAGTATACTTGTTAGAACTGGGGTGGCTAGAATTAGATTTTAAATACAAATGTTAGAAAAATAAAACAAATAAACCACTCAAGAAAAAAAGGAGGGAGCAGTAATATACAAATTTTAAAATTACATGAGGAAATAAACATGAAAACCAAAAGGGATTAATCACAATCGGCAACTGTCATAAATCCGTGCAAATCCACTTTAGAGTGTAGATGAAGAAAGCGCATAATTTTGAATAAAATAAATTTACCCCAGAAGAGATAAATATCTAAAAATAGAACAATTTCTACAGGTTGAATAGCAAAAGCTGTCAACATTCTCACCTGCCTGAATAAGCACAATAGGTACAGAGAATTATATAAGATAAATGTATCTACCTTTGAAAAAACAAATATAAATGTTTTTATTACTCTTCAAGATAACAGAAAAGGGAAACTTCTAAATTGTCTCTAATAAAGGAAATAAATATAAAATTGATAAAAATAGAATAATTACACAAAATGCATTATATGCCAGTCTCATTTATATATAACATAACGGAACACAATGAAAATAAAGTGTTAATATATCATGAAGAAATACATTTATCTATGCATGTGCATAGGATATCAGTATTAAGTAATTTATTTTTATATTTAAACACATTATTACATTATCAGATATTGTGACATTATTTTACAAAATTTCCACTATTATCCCATGATGTTGCAGAATTGGAGGCATTATATAACACATTAAATAAGAGAAACAAATTAGAAGTATAAGAATTAGAAAGGAATATATAAAATGATCTTAATCTGCACATATTGTCATTTAGATAAACACAAAACAATACAATGAAAACCACTATAATCAACTCACTAGAATTTAGAATACAGATAAAACAAAACAGATAATTAGAAATTATAATGGCAATGAGATTATAAAATATAATTTCAGAGATAAAGAGAATGTGAGAAACAAAAAAAAAAATTTTTTTCAAATTAACAAGGAATTTGTAAAACTTACAGGAAGAAATCTCCTAAAAACGTGTAATTTAAACTTGAACAAATTGAAATACCTATCATGGATAGAAATACTCAGCATAATACAGTCATCAGTACTCTCCATTCTATCTACTTTCAATAAAAATAAAATACTTTTCAATGTGACCTAACATCTGAAAATCATTAAAGAATAAAAGTGAAAGACTTGAACAACAAACTGGGAACAATAATTACAACTTATATGACAGAAAAAGGAATAGGAAATAGATTCCAGAAACTGAGGGGGAAAAAAAAGCATATTCCATTAAAAATGCAGAATGACACAAACAGAAATTTTACAGAAATAGAAATTCAAATTCTCTTTGACCAAATGAAAAGATGCTTTAAAATTCTCATAATAATATAAATCTAAATTAAAACTACACAGAGATACTATTTCTGTTAAGCCATATACTCAATCCAAAAGTCTGATAACATTGTCTGTTGGAGAGGCTGGGAGGAAACATTCTCATATAGCTGGTGGAAATGCAACAAGGTACAAGCTCTGCTGTAAGAATAAATACTACAATAACTAGAGAATTTCGCTTTTGACCAAGAAGTCCAATTTCTGGGTTTCTGTACTACAGGTACACATGAACACTTTTGAAATGACAAATCTGCAAACATGCCGATTACAAGATCATTTGCAATAACAAGATACTGGAACTGCACAAGTGTCCAACAATAGAGAACTTGCTAAATAAACTATTATGTATACGATTCACTATTGCACTTATGAGGAAAGAGAATGAGGAAATTCTGTACATACTTGTACATACTGTCATTGGGAAATCTCCAGGATATATTTTCAAGTGAAAAAAACAAGGTATAGAAGAATGTATATTACATGCTATATTTACGCAAGGGAGAGCATACGCATCATTATACATTGTATGTCTATGGGCATGTTTTGTGTTTTGCACACACTTGTATTCCAACAAATACAATGACTTATGATGTGGTAGTGGGGGTAGAGAATGCAGTAAGAAGTGCAGTGGTGAAAATTATTAATAACTTTTCTTTTATACTTTATGTGTTAGATGAGTTACATATTCAAAATATATTAAATAAAACATATAACTAAATTTAAAATTACAAAGAAAGGGGGAAAAAAACATTGAAAACAATTCTTAGATCAGGTTCAGTTTTGTAGACCATGTAGATTAAAGTTTCTGTCATCCCATGTTTCAAACTCCTATGGAAACCATGAGTTCTTAATCTCTAATTTCTTATCTTCATTTCTCTAATTACCAATCACTTTTAGAACTGGAAGTCTTTAATCGCATGCATGCCAGAACTGCAGCAGCATTCCAGGAACTAAAGACTGAGTTCAACTAAACACGTGCCTCTGATTGCCAGATGTCTTGAACACCATGGCACAAGCTACGCTACTTAGAGAGATAAATATTCCACACAATTGATCTCTTCCAGGTGCTGACTTTACAAAGAAGTTGGTACTTATCCTGCTTTTGAATAAAGACTACTAATTTTTTAGAAAAACTGACTTTGTGATGCACATACCCCAATTTTAATATGCTTAACATAATAGTCGTAGTAGTCAAGTCTAGCCATCAGTGTCTGGGGTTTTAAAACACTCAGAAAATTCACAGTATAGGTGACATAGACACTTTTGGAAGATATATAATATTAACCATCCTTGTGTTCCCTGTAGATAAAACTGCTAGGAACATATGAAATCACATTAGTTTAAAACATGAAAGGAAGGCAGAAGGATTTACCTGGCTACAAAACTTCATGCTCGTAACTGGTAGTTTGAACTCACCAAGTTAAACAGTTAGCTTTACGTAGCAATGTCTAAAACTAGAGTCACCCAAGGGTAAACATTAAGGATTTAGGACCAAAACATACATGTGTGTGTGCGTGTGTATCAGAGGGAAATTATTTATGTGAAGTAATGATGCCCTTCTATGTAATAGCTTCCAGGAACTTTTGGGATCCCTACATTCTCTCTGTGACTAAATGACTTGAGGGGAAAGGCCATGTCCATCCACTCACAACCATTTTCCCACTACAAAAGACAGGTGCTAAGTAGGTGAACTTTGGATGAGGTAATTGACGGTGTCTTTATTCTAATTTTTGTGACATGTCAGTGAATCCCAAACACTCCTGGGAAATGATTATCCTGAGTTTGACCACAAAGCAGCTTGATAACTGTGTGACAAGTCATTCTTTCACTTGTCCCTCTTCCACAGCATACCTATGTATTCATCAAAAAGTGCTTTTCCCTTATTAGCTACTCAGCCTTTCATTCTCCATGATAAAACTGAGTTTATACCTTGATTTTAGAAAACTCACTTACGAATCCCATCTTATTCAGATCCATCATTATGTCATATCAATGATAAAACTACATAAATCTCTGTTGAATATGACATGACTCATTTATATCATCACACTATTCCGTGATCATGTATAAAAAAGTGCTGCCTATTTCTACCTCAAATCCACAACTTCCTATGACTTATGGTTTTCATTTCTAATATTTTGTGCAACATCAACATCAATACTACCCCTCCAAATTGGAAACTGAAGGAGCTGCAGAACATCTATTAATTTCTCTAAGACACCTTTTAATATAGAAAGAGAACATAAGCCATGTCCTAATAGACCCTAACCACAAGGACAAATGCTTGGCTAATTAGATATTTACAACAGCCGTCCATTCCAAACTCTGAGCAACAATTTATTGTGTCATTCAAGTTGATGAAAGTAATCAGCTATATCACATAGTTTCTTTACTTTATTTTTTATTATTCTTCTCCATAAAGCTCTACCCACCCTTTTAGCACCTCTGTATTCAGCAGCAACAACCCAACAAAATATGTGATGAAGGACAAGAAGTCATAAATATGAAGTGATATTTCATATTTATCACTGAATTCACTAGCAATTCAACAAGTGAAACAATGGGAATGTTGGTCAACCCAGACTGGTCAAGGTATTCATCGGGTTGGCTACCTGTGCCACTTTGTCTAGAAAGATCAAAGGAGTCTATGAGAATGAGTCCTTTGAGAATGTGACTTCTCAAAGCCATAAAACCCCTTCATATTGTAAGCATCTGGCAAACATGATTCCAACTGACTTTCTCCCTCAATCATTTTTGGGTCAATCTTTATCCAAATCTATTAATAAACTCTTGCCCCAATACTCTTGAACCGTTAGAATAATTGTTAATTATTGGCTCTTTGGTATCAATGAAGTGACATTAACATAACCTAGAGAAGGATAAATAGCTCATGAAGTAATAGAAGCTGTATTTCATTACCCCCTCCTCCCAGGCATTATCTCTGTTAGTCCTGGGTGAGAAGATGGATTTTGAGTAAAGTGAATGTTTTCTTTCAGCCTGGGATATTCTGCCTACATACAACGATCCAATTAATATAAAAAATAGAAATAAAAGCATGTTCTTACTCATATATGGGAGCTAAATATTAAAAATAATTGATCTCATGGAGACAGAGTAGAGTGGTGGTTACTAGAGGCTGGGTAGTGAGGGCTGGGGAATAAAGTGGGGATTATTAATGAGTAAAACATACAGTTAGATAGTTAGATAGAGTGAATATTTAATAGCACAACAAAGTGACTATAGTCAACAATAATTTAGAGTATATTTGAAAATAACTAAGAGTGAAATTGGAATATTTCTAACACAAAGAAATGATAACTCTTTAAGACAATATATACCCCAAATACTGTGGTTTTATTAATTCATATTGTATGCCTATATCAAAACAACACATGATAATTGAAAATAGAAATCAAAATTCAAGACTTTATAATGCTTACCTCAAGTTATGGTAAAATGAACAGAAGGTTTATATGTCAGCCTTACAAAAATCTTTTATTTCTTATATCAGATGCAACATATCTGAAAATAGGACCCAAGATTAACTGCAATATTTGTAATAGTGCAATGAAAATTTAATTCACAGATTGTCAAGTTTATGACGTGAAATTTATAGCATCAACTGGAAAATTGTAGAAATTAGGGATTAAAATGTTGACTTCTGGAAAAATAAAGTTGAGAAAAGATATGAGACTTAAACTTCCAAGTCTAATATTTCCTTGCTGTTAGAAGGAGACTTTTCTTCTGTCCTTGAAGAGAGTAAGCTTTACTTATCCTAAAACAATATAATAACATCAACTCAGCCCCGTGATCGCATTAATGTACAAAGCTATGAGTTAATAATAAAAAATAAATAAATAACATCAACTCAGGAAGCTGATTGCAAGCAGGTACATATTCTTCTTAAACCCCATCACAGCCACCTCTTCTCCTTCCTAGACTTATAAATAGAGTTAGACAAAGGCATGTTCTGGAGAAGAAATGCTATGTCAGATCCAGAAAGAAACAATTTGTATTCCCAAAGTATTTCAGAAATGTGGAAAATTCTTGCAACAATAAATTCTAAGGAATCCTTAGTCTAAGTCAAGTATGATTTTATAAATTATTGGGCCAGGGTCAATTTATTGATATGGATGTGCTTGCCACAGTTTTCCTTCCCCAATTACCCCTCTTACTCTGTTTGTATCACATGACAGGAAACTCATAGAGGAAGCTCACTTTTGTCCAGATTCAGCCAATGAGAGGCAATGGCGGGATATGATAGAGTGGAAAGAAACTAGGAGATTTCTTCCCTTCTCTCTCTCCTCTGGGTAGCTCCCCGAGCAGCCACTTTGTAACCTCCATGGCTGCAATCATGTGTGAGACAGAACAAATATAGGCCAACATTGATCAGGAAACCTGGCTCTGGGCTCCTTTACAAGCTCCTCCTTGACTTGACTTTGACTTTCCAATATAGGAGTAAAAGTAGATTCCTGTTTCTGCTGATCACTCCATTATCTTACTAGCTCTTCTTTGCTTCTCGGCAATTTCATCACTGGTGTTACTATTTCATGGTATTAATCCCTTATTTGTAAAGACAAAGTGATTTCTGTTTTATTTCCTTATCCATGAGCAGACATGATATAATAACATTTTAAAATAGTTTTTAAATTAGAAAAGATACAAAGATCTCAAAGTAGAAAAATACTAGCCATGTTTAGAGAGATAAAGCATTATTTTCATTGCAAGAAAGAATTCAGAAAGTGGAATATTGAGAGTGAGTTTCGAAGGTGCAAGACTATGGAAAAGTTTGGAGCTTTATACAGTTAAAGTGAACTAGAAGTGACTCTAAGAACGTATTTGATTGGTTAACTGAAAATTTAACTTCTGAAAACATATATTCAATGAGATGCTAGAAGTTTTACGGCATACAGTAGGGAAAGAAATAAAAGTTTAGAGCAGTGGTTCTCAACTTTTCTAATGCCTCCTAATGCTGTAACCCTTTAATACAGTTCCTCATGGTGTGGTGACCCCCAACAATAAAATTATTTTCATTACTACTTCATAATTGTAATTTTGCTACTGTTATGAATCATAATGTAAATATCTGATATGCAAGATGTATTTTTGTTGTTACAAAGGGGTCACAACCTACAGGTTGAGAACCACTGGTTTAGAGGGATGGGGATATTGTAATTATTGATAATTTATCATGTACATCTTCCATCTCCCCCCAGCCTATATCCTTCAAGAAGTTCCACAAGGCATGCTATTCACTAAGATTTTGTGAAATATAGTCATGTGCCACAACAAAGGGAATACATACTAAGAAATGTGTCTTTAGGGGATTTTGTCACTGTGCAAACATTATGTGTTTAGGCTATGTGGTGTATCCTGTTGCTTCTAAGCTACAAAAGTGAACAGTATGTGACTTCACTGAATAATGCAAGTAGTTATAACACAATGGTAAGTATTTCTGTATCTAGACTTATCTAAACATAGAAAAGCTACAGTAAAATATGGCATAAAAGATTGAAAAATGGTACACCTATATAGGGTACTTATCATGAATGAAGCTTGATGGACCAAAAGTTGCTCTGGGTGAGTAAGTCACATGACAAGTGAACGAGAAGGACTAAGATATTACCTTACTTTGCACTACCATAGACTTTATAAACACTGTGCACTTAGATTTATAAATTTGTACTATTTTTATAAAATTTATAAAATTTATAAAAATATTTTTCCTTAATAATAAATAAACCTTAGCTTATTGAAACATTTTTACTTTATAAACTTTTTAATCTTTAAACTTTTTGACTCTTGTGCTATAATACTTAGTATAAAACACAAACACATTGTACAGCTGTACAAAAATAATTTCATTTCTTATTTTATAAGGATTTTTCTGTTTTTTAATTTTTTTAACTTCTTAAAATTTTTCTTAAAAGCTAAGACACAAGCACATACATTGGCTTAGGCCTACACAGGGTCAGGATCATCAATATCACTGTCTTCTGTATCCACATGTTTCACTGGTCAGGGACAATAACATGCATGAAGTTATCACCTGTGATGACAGTGCCTCCTTCTGAAAAACCTCCTGAAAGAGCTGTATAAGGCTGTTACATAGTTAACATTTTGTTTATGAGTAGAAAATTTATACTCTGAAATAATGATAAAATATAGTATAGTAAATACTTAAGTGACAGGAATATTTTAGCTTTGTTATAATCTTTTGGGACCACCATGTTATATGCAGTCTGTCACTCAATGAAATGTCATTATGAGGCCATGACTGTACCTTCAAATGAGAACACCAGCTTCCTTCTGTAGAGAAGTGCAGGGTGTAGGAGAGAGCACAGTCTCCTGATTTCAGTGGAGGTGACAGTAATATCACACGGCCAAAGACCAAGTGACAGTGTTTAAACATCAGAGACAAGGTGGGTACATTTAACAAAATAGGCAACAAAAACAAAAAAGGTAGTCACAATACTCTGATCTAAAGGATCTTTGACAATAGCTTATTAATCAACTAAATTTTATATTTGAGCAGTCTATACAAATATTACTTCAACTCTACAACATAAAATGTCTAGATCTTGTAGCCAGAAACTGGACTTGAGTTGCTGAATGGACAGTCACTCATGCATTTCTAAACTTAGGCCAGGGCATGAAGTTAAAGCCCTTTGACTGATGGAAGGTCCAGGTCTCTTTGAGGAAGAGCCCTGCATAGCTGTGAATCTTTAAGCCTTCCTCAAAAAGATCTAAAGTCATTTACAAAGGTTATTGTATACTGGAAAAAAAGAGAACTATCTAGAAGTTTCAAGGATTATTAGACATTTATATTAATTGGCAATAATTTCTGAGAACCAAAATTATCACTTTAAGTGCAAACATGTTAGTTATTTGATGAAAGTAGAATCAGCCTAAGTCATTCTCTCATCGGGCTGGTAAAACAAAACTCACCCTGTGGTTATTTTTTTTTCCATTTCTTAAGTGTGTCATTTTGTCCCTCAGCCATAGATGACAGAATAAAAAAGTCTAAATTTAGGCCTCCTTACTTCCTTTCCCCACCAAGAAAATAAACCAAAAGCATTTCTGATTCTCAGAGGAAACTGCTGAGATGCGTCTTACCATCAGAGACTTGAAAAATGTATATTCAATTTAACTCACTTGTTTGGCCTGTGCATATTTTAGAGACTGACTGTGAATTATTGTAAACTTAATCAGATGCTGATTCAATTACAGCTGCTGTTACAGCTGTGGTATTTTTACTGGAACAAATCAACAAAGCCTTGGCAAGGATACATAATTATTGATCTGGCAAATGCTTTTATCTCTATACCAATTTGCAAGGAACAGCAGCAGAAGTTCATTGTTTCAGGGCTATATTAATGTGCCTACCCTCTGCCATAAAGAAGTGAACAGAGATGTTCATAATTATATATCTCAGAAGTTGAAAGTAGCCCACGATAATATCAGGCTAACTAAACCTGGTAAACAAGAATTAGCAAGATAGGTTTAGGTAAAGTACATGGACATTCAGGCTATGCTGGAACCAACGGGCAAATAAAGGAGCTACTCCACTGGCAGAAGTGGCGGTTTCAAATTACAAAGAAAAAAACAGGATTGCTCCTACATGATAGAAATGGATAGGCTGTATCTGTAACCCAAAAGATTCTTTAAAATCCTCTATTACTTTATTTCACAATAAGAAATGCTGATAGGAAAGCATAACAACCAAAAGCTCCTGCAGAACAACCGAGGATTCAGACCATTTAGTTATGAAGTCTTGAGTCATCCTGCCAGGTAAATAATCCAGATTAATTAAAGTACTTGTTGAGGACAAAGATCATATGGAATAATGTGGAAGAAGAAAGTTATAAATATCAACTCTGGCCTTATGCTAACCTGCAATAAATGGCAAATACATCATATCTGACCATTTACTTTATTTCATATATATATATATATATATATATATATAAAATTTAATTTATATTATTTTTATTCCTGATCATTTTTAATTACTATATTATATGAGAATTTGGGTTATGATTAATGACACTACTTAGTCATGTATATATTTATACACACATATGATACATTTAGGGGTACAAGTGCACTTTTGTTATATGGATATATTGTATATAGATTGTATAAGATACCCATCCAGTGACTAGTGTACATTGTACCAAATAGGTAGTTTTTCATTCCTCATCCTCCTCCCAACTTCCCACCTTTGGAATCTCCAAAGTCTATTGTTTCATTCAGTATATTCATGAGTGCCCATAGTTTAGTTCCCACTTATAAGTGAGAATAGGAAGTATTTGGTTTTCTTTCCCTGAGCTACTTCACTTAGGATAATGAATGAACTATAGTTCCATTCAGGTAGCTGCAAAAGACATGATTTTTTTTTTATAGCTGAGTAGTACTCCAATATGTGTGTACATGTATGTGCACACACACCAAATTTTCTTTTTTAGAAGAAATTTTTTCTTTCGATGGTATTCTATTTATACATATTTTTATTTGATAGTTACAGCTTTGTATATTCTGTCTAGGAAATCTTTAATTGCTCACAAATCACAAAGATATTTAGCTGTTGTTGTTATCAGTATGTTTACTTTTTATTACAGGTTGAGAAAAGGTAACAAATGATTAGGCTACATTGTTTGTAATTGTTAGGTAAAGTCCGTGTTGTACTTGAGCCCTTCACCCACAAGCTGTGTCATATACCTCTACATTGTGCCTATTAGATAAAGTACACAAAATCCCCTCTCACCTCCCCCACTTCCTTCCCCACAACTTGAATGTGGTTATATCAAATTTTCTTGATCCCATCTTCAGTTGGTGGACACTTAGTTTGATCAATATGTTCACTGTTGCGAATTGTGCTGTGATAAACAGCAGGTACCTTTTTTTTTTATAGACCGTTTGACACATTTTCTTTTTTTTTATTGTTAGATTATAGCTGTGTACATTAGTGCAATCGCCTGTACCCATTCTAAGATGCACCATAGATGTGGCCCCTCCCATAACCCTCCCTCCATGAAAACCTCCCCCCTCCCTTCCCTTTCCTTGGCCCTCTCCCCATAGTCTTGTGCTATAGTTGGGTTATGGCCTTCATGTGAAAGCTATAATTTAGCTTCATAGTAGGGCTGAGTACATTGGATACTTTTTCTTCCATTCCTGAGATACTTTGCTAAGAAGAATATGTTCTAGCTCCATTCATGTAAACATGAAAGAGGTAAAGTCTCCATCTTTCTTTAAGGCTGCATAGTATTCC
>CAUYPK010058403.1:0-31776 GCA_963574355.1 Loris lydekkerianus | reverse complement strand
TCCAGGAAATGGGATCCCATTTGCGCCACTTGACTATATTGGCCTCAGTCTTACTAGTGGCTAGAAGTTTCTCTGGTTCAATTTTATTCAACTCACCTGGATTTGTGGATAAACTGAAATGCATAACCAAGGCTGTGACTGAGGAATTTGACTCCAAGCCTGAAGAAGCTATGTTGAATGCAAGCGAACAGGTGTCTCAGGAAATTCACTGTGGCCTCAAGGACCTGGGCTTTACTGCCCTAAGCAGTGAAAACACAGTGTGTCTTATAGGCCAACTCCAGAACATCACCAAGAAAGAAAACTGTGTTCGTAGTATCATTGATGAGTGCCTCCTTTTGTTTCTCAAATGCTGTTTGATTCATGGCATGCAGGAGTCTCTGCTACACTTCCCTGAAGGCCTTAATCACATTGAAGAAGAGTTGACAGAACTAGGCCGGAAGTCTGTCAATCTGATGCATCATGATCAGCAGGTATTTGGCCCATACTATGCTGAGATCCTAAAAAATGTTGATACTCTAGCTCAAGCACAAGAAACAGAAGTGGAACCTATCTGATAGTGCTGGACGCCAGCCATGGCAACAGGGACCCGGAGAGAGGGCTCAGCATGTTCCTAAGATGATACCACCTGTGGCCAGCAGAGAAGCCAGCCATCTTCCTCACTACAGCCGGAATGCAGGGCTGCAGGGGTCAGCATGTAAACACCAGCTGACCCAACCCCCTTCATTAATAAACTTCTGAGCTGCAAGAAAAAAAAAAAAATAATAAACTCAGGTACTCTTGTGTCAGAGAGAAATTTAATACTACTCCAAATTTTCTCCTTCCAGCAAATGGTCCTTCCTCCATTCCGTATCTGCTACCCACTTCATAACATGAACCCGCCCCCACCACCTGCATCATCTTCACATCACTTATTCAGGCATCTTCAGTGGGGGGTAATAAAAACAACAATACAAGTAATAGCAATAAACAAACACTTACATATTTTAAGTGCTTGTCACATACTAACTCATTTATTCCTTACAACAATTCTAAGGTGAAGGTAGTTATTATCACAACTGTTTTAGAGATGAGGATATTGACGCACAGAGAGGTTAAACAACATGTCCAATGTCAGCTCATAGGTGGCAAAACTAGAATTTGAACCCAACAGGCTCCAGAGTTCACATTCCTCGTCTATTGTGTTAAGGATGATAAGCTTGGAGTTATGGAAAAAATCATTATGACTTAGGGATTTTCTTCAAATTATCCATGCCTACCCTCAAATTCCAAATATTTGTCTGTCTGTTCGAAAGAGCCTTTTAGATGATTTGAATATTCACCTCATATTGAGAGCCAGAAACTAAATCATCTAACAACCTCACAATCTGGCCTTCTGGTTAAGTTTAACTTACTGCTGTGCTGCCCACCTTGGTCAGAACTGCTTCATACATCAGGACATACAACTGCTTCATACAAACAGTTGGGCCAGAAAGTGTAGGATCGTGATTAGCATAGTTGTATGAAAAAAGCATCAGTGTCAATATTTCAGAGGAGTCAGGCAAGCAGGGATGGACAGATTTCTGATATGTTATTACTCATCTTCATCTGATTTAATTCAAAAGCCAGGATGAAGACCAGCTACATAGCTGGGGAGAGCTCTGGGCAGCAGTTTTCTCCTTCTTTATGTGATGGCTTCTACAATAAGAAGAAAGCAGAATGAAAGAAGGAGAACAAAGAAGGTATTCTTGGCATGGGTCCAGAGGAAAAGCTGTCTGGTTGAAACCATTCAGTTTCCTTGGCCAGGAAGCAGCAATCTATGTAAACAGGAAGTAGAGAAGGTTGGGGGAGAGGGCAGTGGTTAGTTGGTGAGAAACAAGAGCTGAATTTACACCAGATGCGTGTAAGTGGTTACATGTAAAAGAGGTTCTGATACAGGCCCAGGCTTTGCATGTTAATTATCCTGGCTCTCCCCTGGGAGGCCTTGTCTCACCAGAGTGTCTGTGCAACGTGAGTTGGTCTGATTCTCATGTGGCTCAGTTTTTGAGCACCTGCCTTTGCCAATTGTCTGCTGAATAGTTCTATTTTATCTCCTTTACTTGTCTCAATGTTCTGTGAAGATGGGATTAGTGAACAAAACACATTCTGTGAAGATGGGATTAGTGAACAAAACACATTCGGTGAAGATGGGATTAGTGAACAAAACAGCTCAGAGGAATGAAGTTACCTTGCCAAGGTTCATTTACATGATGTTATTACACAACAATTTAGAAATTGTCTCCTCTCTGAAAAGTGACTGTTAAGTATAACCTATTATAAACAAGGTGTATTAGCTTTCTAGGCATTCTTGGGTTTGTGGCTGTATAACTTCAGTCTCTGTCCCCATCTTCAAAGGGCCTTTCTTCTTTGTCCTTGTCTTCCATTCTGTCTCTTGCAAGGACACTTGTCTTTAGATTTAAATCTACCTGGATGACCTTGATACAGGACAGGTGGCTCCCCAGCCACCTCAGTAGAGCTGAGGGGCATACCTGCTGCCTCAGCCTTAGTGGTGGTGCAGTGGCAGCCCGCAGAGGAACCAGCGGGCTGGAGGGTAGCCAGGCTCCCCCCGCCCCACACCCAACAGGAGGCTCCAGCAGCCAGAGGGACCAGACAAGTGCTGGGGAGACACCAGCACGTTAGGTCTCCCTTCCCTTGCACTTGTGGCTGAACAGGGAACCCCCATTTCCTAGGCCTGAAAATAAAAAGGATTGTAGCCATTCATTTGCTACCGAATCCTGCTAAATGTAACTGCTGGGGACCCATGCAATTATATATATACCCCTGGACAAAGAGCCAGGAGAGACACAGAGAGAGATCTCCCCCACCACACCTGGGTTCTTTATGCCAAGCTTTGGTATTTTTGTATTCTTCTCTGTAAATAAATCCTGTCTTACCACTGATCTGTGGTCTGTGGATTCATTCTCCCAATCACCAAGACCAAGAACCTATTGAAGATGAAATTCCAGTATCAATCTCATCTCAAAATTCTTAATTATAGCTGCAAACGACCCCTTTTCCAAATAAGGTAACATTTACAGGGGCCAAATATTAGGATAAGAACATAGTAGCTTGGGACCAACATTCAACCAATTATAAGAGATATCACTATTAAAATGCAAATGTAGATTTGTAGAATTTTGGTGACAACTATGGAATTGAAAGGGATATTACCTTGCTTAGAGTTTCCAGGTTCAGATATCTGTTCTTTAAAAAAGTAAACTTTTACAAAATGCTATTCCCTCTTACCACCCTTGCCTCCATCTTTGGTCTATCAGAATTTCAGAGCAAAAGAGAGTGTGACACAAAGTTACAGAAACTGTTTTGAAAATGCCCTGCAAGTGAAAATGATATTAAAATATCTTTCCTACAATGCACATGCTCACATGTTCAGAATGGCTTCTCTGATGGAATGATATAACCCAGGCTGATGAGTAAGGGTATCCTCTGGGTACATTGATGGGGAAATAGAAAAATCTGCCAGTAGTGATCACGGAGGTTAAAAGTCAGATTGATCTGAAGAAACTCAAATCCAAAGAGCAAAGCTGGAAGATAGGATCTCATTACTACAAGGGATTGATGCTTTTGTCCATGTGATAGCTCTGAAATAAAATGTAATTATGTCACTTCCTGCTTGAGATCTTTCATTGGTTCCTAAAGAATACTGGATGAATTTCAGATTCCTGAACTTAGTACCCAAGGACTTTGCAAGCTGGCCTCTACCTATGTTTTTAGACTCATCTCTCACCACTCTTCCTCAGAGACTATCTGGCCCTCCCACACTAAAATTCTTGCTGTTCCTCAGAAAAGTCATATCCTTTATTGCTTTTCTAGCCCTAAATATTCTGTTACATCTGCTGGGAATGCTTTTCTGTTTTCTCCCTCTGCTAATTCCTACAACATCTCAAGACCACTTTTCTTACTACCCCATCTGCAGCTCTACATTAAAAAGCCGCTCACTCCCTTCAGTGAGTTGACATCTTCCTCTGCTGTGATTTCAAGTCACTCAGTTCATAGGAACTGTTGGCTTTGTGTCCCATCCCACCTCCTCCCAATACTTTGAGAGCTTTTAGAAGGACAGACCTGTGTCATACTCATCCTGAATCTCCAGCGCCTAGTAGATTCTTAATAAAAATTTGCAGAAAAACGGAAGGATTAGGTCATTATGGCTTCAAGTCTGAATTACATAGTTGGTTTGGGGGCAGTAGGATCCAGGTTTTAAAGATTTGTTAACCTGTCAAACCACAGACAGAGAAGAGCATGGAGACTGTGCTGAAAATAAATCTGGAGAGTCACAAGAAGAGGAAATTGCAGGAAACTGAGTAGCTATCCAGTTTGGAGGCAAAACGAAGGTGGTGTAAGACAAATTAGGAGCTCTCAATTCATACTCCCACCCTCAGCATGAGAATTACTAAAGTGGAATAGTGTTGGGGTTCCTCATAAATATGAGTGGGTATCAGGAGAGGTGCCAACAGATAAACTACCACTGAAAAGTGTCATTCTGACATCAGGGAGCTATATATGAATTAAAGGAAAGAAGATACATAGAAGCACATGTAAGAGACCCTTTACAGTGGTTCTCAATCTTCTTAATGCTGCCATGTATTTTCATTGTTACAAAGGGGTCGTGACCCACAGGTGGAGAACCGCTGCTTTAGAAGCTTCCCAAATAAGAGAAGAGAGATTTAATGTTGGGCACCACTGGCTGGTGTATACATTTTGGCTGGTGAACAGTCTATTATAAACACACACACAGTGTGTTAAACTATTTTAAATTGCACACAAACTTTATGTCCACTTGTATATTTTTTGAAACAGGGTTTTGCTCTCTTACCTGCAAGATGGTGTAATGGCATCATCATAGTTCACTGCAACCTCACAGTCCTGAGCTCAAGTGATGTTCCTGTCTCAGCCTCCCAAGCAGCTGAGATTATAGGTTTTTGCATGACACCACACCTAGCTAATTTTTCTTTGTTTTCTTTCTTTTTTCTTCTTTCTTTTTTTTTTTCTTTCTTTCTTTTTTTTTTTTTGGAAGAGATGAGGTCTTGTTCATGCTTAGGCTAGTCTCAAACTCCTGGCCTCAAGTGATCCTCCTTCCTTGGCCTCCCAAAGTGCTAGGATTGCAGGTATGAACAATGCACCCGGCCATATTGTATTTTTCATACCTGACATTCTTAACTGATTTTGAGAAAAGTGAACCATATTTATCACCCTGGCATTTATTCTAAGGGAATCTCATCCATAGTCTGGCAACAGCTAATGAGGTCTTGGTATAAGAGCTCTTCTTAAAATGTTAGGAATGTCTGAATTAGTTGGGTCAAGCAGTGTAACAAGGAGGAGTCCAAGGTCTAAACCAGAGCACATACCAAGTGGACAAGTGTTTTAATTTCCTCTTTGGTAAAATGAGTAGGATAATAGTAGTACACATTTCATAAGGTTGCTTTTAAGATACAGTGGGCTGGGGCCAGTGGCTTCTGCCCTGCTCAATGCCATGCATGCACTTATGTTCCTAAGCACTCAGCAGGTGCTCCAGTTGTTTAGGTTGTTTTCTATTTGGTACATTTCTGAACTAACTAATTCAGTAAATTGCTGGTTATAACTAGATGCCTGTCAGGCCCTATAAAAAAAGATACAACGGGTTAACACGAGTAAAGCCCTTAGTAAGAGTGACCAATAAGTATTATCTATCAATATAATTATTAACAGGCAAATACATGAAAGGACTACCTTCTGAACTGAAAAAAATGATAGCTATCTTTTTCTGGCATATTGGGACCTATATTATTCAAGACTTACAGTTGCAAGAGATAGAAACCCAACTCAAAGTAGTTAAGCAAAAAAGAGGACTTTATTGACTTGTCTACCTGAAAACCCTAGAGTTATCTATACCAGCTTCAGTACAGCTGGTTTCAGGGTGCAAAGTAACATAATCAGGACTTGACTTCTTTTTATCTTTCATCTCTGCCTCCCTCATGCTTTATTCTCTGGCAGATTACTCTTATAGAAGCACAATGGCTCTTGGCAATGCCAGACTTGCATTTCCACAACTTAATAACCTTGATAGACGATCCAGCAAAAACTCTGGCCCTGATTCCCATTATCCCAAATTGGATCACATGCTTATTCTTGAACCAATCAGTGTCTCCCCGACTGTCTAGACCTGGGTCACGTGTCTGCCATGAGTGAGCAGAAGGGCTTTCTACAAAGCAAATCAAGGTGTGCTTACCAGAAGAAAGGGCACGGAGGCAGTTAGAGACCAATTCGGGTTTTATGGAGCCTGAGGCTTTAAGGTCTCGGACTCCTCTTTAACGAAATATTAGTGAGAAAATAAATCATAACAAATTATTGAACTCTTGGAGATTTAGGTTGTTTACTATTCAGTAAATTTCTCAGAAATTCTAATCATAAGTGCTTTTTCATTATAACCTAGTTTCCTCTCCCCACCTGGAATACTCCATAGTTCCCAGCATCCCTGGGATGCAAGGGGACCCCTGTTAAATAAAGGGCTCTGAAACATAAGCTTTGTTAACTTCACAAGTAAGTCCTCCTCACAATGCGGGGCAAGCAAAACAGCTTCTGTCCACTTCTTAATGGCAGATTTCCTATTTTAAAGAATGGAGAGTTGGGGCTGGGCATGATACATACGTAATCCTAGTACTCTGGGAGGCCAAGGCAGGAAGATCCCTTGAGTTCAGGAGTTTGATACTAGCCTGAGCAAGAGCAAGACCCCCATCTCTATTAAAAATAGAAAAATTAGCCAGGCATTGTGGCAGGCACCTGTAGTCCCAGCTACTCAGGAGGCTGAAGCAGGAGGATGGCTTGAACCTAGAAGTTTGAGGTTGCTGTGAACTAGGCTGATGCCACACCACTTTAAGCTGGGACAACAGAGGGAGACTCTGTCTCAAAAAAAAAAAAAAAAAAAAAAAAAAGAATGGATAGCTGGTTATATATCTGAGATCCGAGTAACTCAGCTCAGACCATGATGTCTGGGGAACCCTGGGTCTTGGCATTACAAGTGATCATCATTTTGTACTTTGTGGCACTGGCCAAACCCAGCTGGATTTTTGCTACACTGATTTTAACAGCTCTGCACTCACGTAATTCAGTGCTTTTAAAAGGCCATGTTTTATTTGGCACCGATGCTTTCAACAAACTTACAGGGACCGTTGGCCCCAGGAGCCAAAAGTTGAACCTGTCCTGCCACAGCTCCTGGCTGTGTCCTAATTTTTTCTTCCTTCTTCTTCCCCTCTGCCATTTCTTCCACCTCTTGCTTCTCTTATTCCTCCTTATTTTCCTTCACTTTTTCTTCTTCCTTCTTTTCTTCCTCTCTGATTGTTTTGACAGATCACTGAGTTCAGACAGTACATCACACATGAGGCCTAAATTATGAGCAAATTCCATTGACGTCAGGGCATTTGTACATCCAGTGAACTTGGCTCAATTTTTGGCATCTCTAAGCCGTGTCCATTGGAGAGGCAGACGAGTGCCTTCAGGGTAACAGAGGCATTCCAGATGGTAGCGTTCAGAAAGACTCACCAGCACACTGCCTTCCATCTGAGCCAGCCGCTCAGAATGCCACAGGCTACTCTCGGCACATCCCTGCAGCTGCTGTTGACTCTTGGAAGGAGCGCAGCAAACACACTGTGACTTATCAGGGGAAACCTGCAGATGATTAACTCTGGGCCCATTATATTCTGCATTTCAACCCAAGTGGACTCTAGGCTGGGGGTAAAAGCAGGGTAGGAGAGAGGGCAGACAGAGTGGAGCACTAGGAGTTTGGCAGCAACTGTAAATGTTTTCCCCAGCAAAAGAGACACAACAATAGGAAGAAAAAAAAAAAAAAACATTTAAAGACAGACAAACATGAGTTCAGGCCCCTTCTCTTTCACTCATTACCTGTGTTAACTTGACAGATTGTGATAGATATCTGCCCAGTGTTTTTTCCCATACCCCTACTTCTGAGAACAGCAGTCTCTTCCCTTTGAGACACCCCTACACCATGTGATCTCAGGGCTCATACTCTCCTACCCCAACCCCATCTTTCTCCCAAAGAGTGATAGTATGCAGTGGGGCCAATTACAACACCACAGCTTCCTGGACATAGCAAATAAGCACATGTCAATACCTCACACAAGCCCGAGGTAGTCATTTCTTGAACGTTTTCAAAATTTCTATATTGGATCAAAACTCTGTAAGAATGTTAATATACCTTATAACTCCAAAATAAGGAAGAAAGGAAAATAGCTGTCATTCTAGCTAGGAGAAATGGAGACACCCAAAGTCTCCACTTCTCTGAATCACTGCTACCACTACCTAGATTTATGGAGGCATAAATATGGAATTATACATATGTGAATTTTCCTGGCAGCTGAAAGTTATCCTTCAAGGGTGAAAGGACCTCTTTTCTTTTTTTCAAGTCAGTTAGTTTGCAGACTTTTCTAAAATATTTCATATATTTCCCTTACTTTTTAAATAAAAGATACCACTTTTTTTTTTTTTTTTTTTTTTTTGAGACAGAGTCCCTCTGTAGAGCACTCTGACATCATAGCTCACAGCAACTTCAAACTCTTGGGCTTAAGCGATTCTCTTGCTTCAGCCTCCCAAGTAGCTGGGACTACAGGCACCTGCCATAATACCCGGCTATTTTTTTGTTGCAATTGTCATTGTTGTTTAGCTGGCCCAGGCTGGATTCGAAACCACCAGCCTTGGTGTATGTGGCCAGCGCTGTAACTGCTGTGTTATGGGCACTGAGCCAAGATACCACATTTAACCTCTTCCAGATGGCTCAGAGTCATCAAAATAAGCATCATTTAATAGGCTGTGTGATAATATGGCTTGGTCTTTTTTTTTTTTTTTTTTTAAAGACTGTGGCAGCCTGCACTTTCTAACTCCTTCCTGCTTACCCCAGCATGCTCCCAGCAAGAATGAGCTTGAGGTACCCTGGTCTCATTCATGGCCAAACCCTGATTTTCTTCCTGTTGTGTAGCTCCTTTTCTGACATATTTTTGCATTCTTCTGGTTCCCAAACTTCTATTTGCTTCCTGCTTTAGTACAGCAGTTTCCCTTTAGATCTCACCTATGATACAGCAGCTCCGTGACTGACCTTTGGTCCTCTTCCTCATATGGCATTTTGCCTTTGCCCTTGGGCCCTGTTCTGCTTCCAGCTGACAATTGTACTGAGCCAGGCTGGGATCCCATGACAAGGATCAGATGCTACTGTTCCTGTCTCCTTTCATACGGTTAAATGGCCTGGGATCATTTATTGCTGGGACAAATAACCTTGCACACTAGCAGTAACCCCCAGAGTAAGATTTAAAATAGCTGGAACTAGGGGAAGGGTTATAGAAGATTTTTTTTTTTTTACTATTGCAGAGGGCATTTTTTATTTTTTATTTTTTTATTTTTTGGTTGGGGATTCATTGAGGGTACAAGAAACCAGGTTACACTGATTCCATTTATTAGGTAAAGTCCCTCTTACAATTGTGTCCTGCCCCCAAAAGGTGTGGCACATACCAAGACCCCAACCCCCTCCCTCGCAGAGGGCATATTGTAAAGAGGCAGTGTAGAAATTAATTTTCTGGGAAGCATCAATTACCCTTTTTATTGATTAATTGGTTTACAAATGCCCCTTTGGACTAGACAGATTGCTCGATTGTTAGCCCCTACCTACCCAGGACTAACTTTCTCTCGTTCTCTTCCTGCAGGCCCAGGAGCCCAGAGCTGCCAAGGTTATAACATTTTCTTTTTGCTTCAACGAGTCTATCTCTTCATATACATGACAATGGTTTAAAGATAGTAGGACATGAAAATGCATCTGCATTCATGTTGAAAGTGCATCTTACACTTGTCAAGGGTTAAAGGATGCTGCCATGCTAAAAGTATCATTCTGAATGTGTGATAAAGCTATAGGAAATATTGCAAAGAATGAATCATTGCCAGATTAAATGCTTACATTAGGTATAGACTTTTTTCAGTCCCATTGTGGGAACTCCAGGGAATCATGGTCAACCCATCATTCTCATTAACCCACACTGAGTTGCTGTTGCATCCTTGCTTCTTTTACACAGAGTCCATCCATACATCCTGAGGCAAAGCACGTAAAAGCCCAGCCTGGAGGCCTCATCTCTGTCATGCAGGCAGAAATTTGCTCTGCTCTTTCCACTCCTCTGGTTTATCCTACACCCTGTTCTGCTCATCCTGGCTCTGTGATTCCGTGGCAGAATTTAGGGTGTTCCTCATCCCTGGCTGCATACTATAATCCATCTAGGGAGCTTTTTAAAACGTTCTGGGGCCCAGACCCAAACACAACCAATAAATCAAAATCTCCTGGGCTGGAGCCTAAGCATGGAATTTCCCCTCCCAATATTTTGTTGAGAATATCTTCAAAGAGACAAGAAAGTTAAAAAAAATATATATATATAGGGCACCTATATACCTGTTACCTACATTAGACTATTAGCATTTTATTATATTAGTCTATCTATTTTGTAACATTTTATTACCACATGTCTAGCTACCAATTAACATCCCTCTAACTATCTGCCAATCCATCTTATTTTTTTGATATATTCAAAAGTAATTTTATTATCAGGGGTGAAGAGAGGGGTGAATGGGGAGTTATTGCTTAATTGTTACAGAATTTCTGTTTGGGGTGATGAAAAAGGTTTGGAATTAATGATGATGATTGCACAATGTTGTAGATGAATTTAATGCCACTGAACTATACACTGAAAAGTGGTAAGTTTTATCTCATATACATTTTTCTAACCCAAAACAATTTTAAAAAATGCAGATAATGATGTACTACTGTCTGAGCCTAGATAGTACATATGAGGGTACTTGTTTTTCATTATTGTTTATATTGTGAACACATATTATAGATATTCCACTTTATCTTCTAAATAAAGAGAATTTAAAAAAGAATAATTAGTATTCTTTGCCCACATGAAAAATACTTAGGTTGTTCTCTCTGTTGGGAACGCCGACCTACCCTCTTTTTTTCACCTACAGAAATTGTACCTTTCCCACCTCTAAAGAATCTTTCCCTTACTGCTGTGGGCACCATCAACCTTTTCTTTTGAATGTACTTGATATCTTTGCCATTCATCCTAGCCCCAAATTAAATTCTATTTCAATGCATAGTCCTTTTCACATCAGGCAGAGATGTGGCATGTGGGTACTGGTCTCAGATCCATCCCCACCTTTCCCCTGTTCTGTTCTGATATTGCCTCACACAGGCTCTCATGCTCTTCGGCTCTTGATAGGTTAAAGTAATAAGAAACACCATAAGAAAACTTGAAACAGGGGAAAGGGAGAAGCCAGGCGATTTCTCACCCTCTCTTTTCCTGCTTCCTGTGGAGTCTGGCAGTGTCCCACTGGACAGCCTCTCCCTTCTGGTCCCAGTCCTACTTGGGCAATTCCCTCAGTGGTTTTCTTTCCCTTTGTCTGATGGCCCAGGCTTCTGTGCTATGGAGACACCCTCTCCACCAAATGTCATCTGTACAACAAGAACAGTGACTTCTGTTTTGCTCATCTGTGAATTGTTTCACTGTTCCCTATTTGGCTTCTTCACTGTTTACCTATTTACCTGTATAACTAATCCTCTGTTACAAAAATTTCTCTTCCTCTGAAAGACTTGTTTCTTTTCCTGCCTAGACCCCAGTTGATGGTGAAAAGATCGCCAGCTTGGAAGCTGGGGAGACCTGGGTTTGCGTCCTATGGCTTATTCTATGAACTTGGGCAAGTCACTTGACCTCATTCTCTCCACGGGGGGGGGGGGGGGGGTTATTGCATAAACCTCACTGGATTGTCATATTACATTGAAAGTGCTCATGCCATAGTAGAATTCAATAAATGGAAGCTTCTGCTTCTGATTTATAAATCCCTTCACAGCATGGGCATTTTCTACTCTTTGCATCCCAATCCTTTACTTGAAGGCGTTTATCATTTTATTGCCTCTTGAATTTCATTTCATCAGCAACTTATTGAGTGCCTGCTATGTGCTGGGAACTGTGTTAGGCACTACTAGAAAACCTGCCAATGATATAGCCTTTGCTGTAAATGTGCTTACAATGTAATGGATGTCAAAGATGAGACAACAGCCTAGATCTACAGAGAGGCACCAAACTGAGGCAGAAGTGACACAGATGGGTACATGCTTGAAGGAATGCACGAGTCTGCCTAGGAACATTAGGATGACTTCAGAGAGGAGGGGACATTTCACTGGCTTTGAAGAAAGAGAACACTGCCAATAAGTGAAGAATGAGGGGAAGGAGAATTTAGGCGTAGAAAATGGAATGGCATGAACTAAATGGTGAAGCTATCAGGTGCATTTACATTCAAAGTGCAATTTAAGTGCTCACAACTGGAAGAGTATGTGTAGGGAGATTTTTGACGGAGACCTTGAAATTCTTGCCAGCTATGGGGCAGAGACTTGATCCTACGAGTAAAAAAATGAATGGACATTTTCAAGGAGGGAAGTGATTCAGATCTAATTGTAACTTAAGAAATAAGAATGAGAGTGTTTAGGGGCCCATTATCAAGTTTCTACTCTAGTCTTTGATATAGGTACAACACTTGGGGATTGAGTGATATGGAGGATGAGCAAAAGGGTTAGTTAAAACAGTATTCCTTAATCTGTTCAGCAGAACAGTGTATAATGAGTAATGACAACAGCAGTTATAGCAAACTACTTTTCAATGTACTTAGACAAATATACACCTACCTTGGCCTATTATTGCACTATAAAGGCTCTGCATGATCTGACCAGGATGACTTCTTGGACCTCATTTCGATTCTTTCCCTTATTCAATATGTTAACAGTTCTATCAGCCATTTTCTGCTGCTTGAATAGGCCTTTGACGTTGCTATTCTACCTGCATGGAGGAATTTTCCTGCAAACCTTTGCTTATCCTTATGTCATCTGGCATTTCTTACCACCCTCCTTTTTACTTTAGGCATTTATCCTCCTTACTCTTCCTTAATACATCAAGCATGCTCTTGCCCCCAAAACTTTGCACTTGCTATTTCTTTCTGCCTAGAATTCTCTTCCTCCAGATTTATGCATGGCTCACATCTTCATCTCTTTCAGGTCTTTCTTTGTTTATTTGTCACCTTCTTTGTGAGGGATCCCTGCAACCTTGTTTAAAAGTTTGATGTTCCATTCTTGAGATACTTTGCTAAGAAGAATATGTTTCAGCTCCATCCATGTAACCATGAAAGAGGCAAAATCTCTATCTTTTTTAAAGGCTGCATATTATTCCATGGTGTAAATATACCACAATTTATTAATCCATTCGTGGGTGGATGGGCACTTGGGCATCTTCCATGACTTAACATTATGAATTGGGCGGCAATAAACATTCGGGTGCAAATATATTTGGTATACTGTGATTTTTTTGTGTTCTGGGTATATACCTAGTACAGGAATTGTAGGATCAAATGGCAGGTCTATTTTTAGATCCCTAAATGTTCTCCAAACATCTTTCTAAAAGGAACGTATTAGTTTGCATTCCTACCAGCAGTGTAGAAGTGTTCTCTTTTCTCCACATCCATGCCAGCATCTCTGGTTTTGGGATTTCGTGATGTGGGCTAATCTTATTGGAGTTAGATGATATCGCAAAGTAGTTTTGATTTACATTTCTCTGATGATTAAGGATGATGAGTATTTTTTTCATGTGTCTGTAGGCCATGTGCCTGTCTTCAGAGAAGTTTCTCTTCAAGTCCCTTCCCCACCCTGAGATAGGATCACTTCTTCTTTTCTTGTTAATACATTTGAGCTCTCTGTGGATTCTGGTTATTACAGTGTCCCCTCACCACTTCGCGCTTCATGTTTTGCGGCTTCAGTGCTTCTCAGGTTTTTCCAATATATTCATCAAAAAATAAAAATGAAAAAATACAACCATGTTGGCAGCCACATTGCGGAAAGGAGCGTTGTTTCATGTTGATGCGCGAGAGAGAAGGATCCCTGCATGTCAAACAAAGAGATGAGTTGACTCAGAGTACAAACCACGGGCTCTCATAAAGGCGCGTGATTGGTTTCCGGTGCGACATCGACCAATGAGAGTAAGAGTAAATTTATCCCTGTGAGTTGATTGTCTGCACATGATTGCAGCCTCACCTAGCATCTTCTCTTGTTGTATCTCACCAGTCTTGTCCATGATGTTGACTGTCTCGCATACTGTATTTTAGTGTTGTGTTGGCGATAACTTGTTTTGTTTAAGCGATAACTTTTTTTATTAATTAAGCCCTTATAATGCCGCCTAAGTGCTGTGCCCCTGCGAAAGCTTCCTCCGGGGCATACACGAAAATTCCTAGGGGCAAATCCTAGTTCACGGTTTTTCAGCTTTTGCGGAAGGTTCTGGTCCCCATTAACCTCAAAAAACAAGGGATCACTGTAAATCTTTGTGGGAGACATAACCTGAAAATATCTTCTCCTATTCTGAGGGCTGTCTGCTTGCTTTACTGTGTTCTTGGCTGTGCAGAAGCTTTTTAGTTTGATCAGGTCCCAGTAGTGTATTTTTGGTGTTGCTTCAATTGCACTGAAGAAAAAGTATCCAATGTACTCAGCCCTACTATGATACCAAGTTATAGCTTTCATATGAAAGTCCAATAATATGGGGAAAGAGGATTGGGGGGGGCAGGGGATATGTGGAGGGAGAATAATTGGTGGGACCACACCTACAGTACATTTTACAAGGGTACATGTGAAATTTACTAAATGTAGAATATAAACGTCTTAACACAATAACTAAGAAAATGCCGTGAAGGCTATGCTAACCAGTTTGATGAAAATATTTCAAATTGTATATAAAACCAGCACATTTCCACCCCTGTTTTAGAGGTGGAGAAGGTGAGCTCCAGAAGTTTCTCATCAGTGACCTGCAGTTTCCCACAGAGTAGGAGGCAGGGCCAGGGTCCCTTGGAGACTTTCTGACTCTGACCTTGGCCGTGAAGTGATCCCACAGCCCCAAGGCCACCTTCTGCCCCTCACTGCACAGGCCTGACTCACTTTGGCTTTGTGCATAACCGAGAACCTTCTGTCTGCCTGAGCCTCTTATCTCTGCCACCGGCTGCAGCTCTTATCTGTCTCTCACTACTGTGCACAGCGTGGTGACAGAGAAAGTAGCAAGTACTCAAGCTCTGGCAAATCTCTGCCCTGTTTCACCCGGTCCTCACGCCATCTGCTGCCTGCCCTCCTCCTCCCCCCCCTCTTCTAAGGCAAGGGGCGGCAGCTCTGGGGAAATGTCTGGGTCTCTAAAATGATGGGGTGACCCAAGGGAAGAGATGGGAGGAGAGCTGGCTGGAAAAGCTCAGAACCTTTGGAAACAGAACCAGATATCACTAAAAAGCACCCAAGAGGGGAAAATAAATAGAAGTGTTCAGCCTCTGTCATAATGAAAGAAATTAAGATCCAAACAACAAGATGAGGTTTGCCTATTATTCTGTCAAAGAGTTTCAGGTATGGTCAAGCATGAGGGGGAAGGGAAGGCTCCCCTGTAGGTACCTACAGTAGTACCCTGATGGTATTGTAAATGCAAATCTATCCAAATTAGCATATGTAAGCTCTTTGACCCAGAGCTGGTGCTCCTGGGAGATGGCCTTTTAGGTGTATTTGCAACTCCGTGCCAAAAAATATGTACAAGGACAGTTCCCTGTAGCATTGCTGGTAATTGCAGAGACTGAGAAAAACTGGAAGCAACATAAGCGTGGGCCAAAATGGAATTGGACGGTTAAATGATGCTGCAGCTGTGGGATGAAGGAAGAGCTCCTTCATGGGATGAAGGTGGGAGGTCTCCAAGATACACAGAAGAATCAGAAGAATCTGGAGAAGAATCAGGGTGGGAGCAGAGGGGAGTTTTGTGAATAAAAACATCAGATAGTAAAATTCTACACAATGTCAGCGGTGACCAGAATTCTTGGGGACAAGAATTATAATGTGTTCTTATCCACTGCTGTTTATTGATATGGGCTACCAAATCCTTCCTTTAATGTTTTGAAACATATGAATTGAGCAATAAAAATAATTTAAGTTTGCTGAAAAAAAACAAACAAACAAAAACCCAGAACATTTTACCCCATGATTGCATTAATGTACACAGCTATGATTTAATAATAATAAAAAAAAGAAGTAGAGAGTAGAATAGTGGTTGACAGAGGATATGAGGGATGGTGAGAAGTTGACAGGTACAAATCTACAGTTAGAAGGAATAAGTTCTGGTGTTCTATTGCATGGCAGGATAACTAGATTTAACAAGTAGCTAGAAGAGTGGTTTTAAAATGTTGTCATCACCGAAAATGATAAATTTTTAAGATGAAGGATATGCTAATTACTCTGGTGTGGTTTCAATATGTATACTGAATGGGGCACACATGTATTAAAATATATCATTGAAACTAACAGATATGTACAATTATTATACCTCAATCATAAATTTAAAAATAAACACAAATATCTTGTTCCTTTTATAGCAAATCATAAAAAATCAAATAAAAAAAGTTTGATGTTAAAATACAAATATTCTTTCCCTTTTTTTTCTGCTTTCTTTTTCTCCATAACAAATAATCAGTTGGTATACTGTGTTTTCCTTTTTATTTTTCTTTTCCCATATTGGTATGTGAGCTCCATTAGCTCATTAGGGTAGGTATTCTTATCTAATTTTTGTTTATTGTTCCACACTAGTGCCTAAAACAGTTTATAACACATCAGAAGTTCTTAGCAGACATTTGGTGAATGAATGACTGAGTGAATGGATAAACGACTCCCATCTCCTTTTATCTTGGGGCTCAGATAAAATACTTTCCTCAGAAATGCCTTTCTTGACTCTCCCGTCTAAAATAGTTATTCTCATTCTGGTTATACTTTATAATATCATTATGTTTTGTTTTTCATCATTATCTGAAATTATTCTGTTTATGTACTTATTGTCTGCCTGCGTCTCCTCCATTAGAATGTAGTCTCCATGAGACTAGGGACCTGGACGTACAGTTATTCAGTAACTATTTGTTAAATGACTCAATGTACAAAGCACTGTGCTGAAGTCTTCACATGGAGTATCTCACCCATTTCTCACATCCCAATTAAATACTACTCCTAGACTTCCCCTTTCTCAAATGAGGAAACAGGTATAAAAGCTTACCTGGCTAGAAAGTGGTAGAATCCAGATTTAAACAGGCAGTTTAATTCCAGGACTCATTCTGAGTTAGTTTATTTAATTGCAGAACTTCTCCGAGCCTTCTGGATCTACAATATACAAGAGAAGGAAGGCCTATGCAACATTGTCCCAACTTACTTAATCACAGGATCCTCTTTTTTGGTGAAATGTTCCTAGACGTTTATGGATATACGTTTGGAAATGCTACTGTAAGGTTTCTAGTCCATTTGACTGGGAAGTTGTCAGTTTTATTTACAGGTCAGTAACATAAGTCTATTGTAATCCCTTGTGACCCAACATGCCTGAGGGCCTTGGTAGGATGAAAGATCACCTTTCTTTCAGCAAAATCTGTGACTGTTCAGTATGTGGTCTTAAGTAAGCTAGCAGAAAGTCAATTTTGGCCTGTAACACAAAGAAGCCTGCAGATCCCCAGTGGGTGAGTAGACATTGGTGTTGTTTACTCGACATTTATACTGCTTCTTCCACTTTTCTAAGAGAACCTCATATCTCCTCTTGTAAGTCATCCTCCTTCTCTTAGCCTTGTGCTTCCCTAAGCCAATCACTTTTCTCATCAGTGAATGATGTAGAAATTAATAGGTTGCCTCATTCAGTTCCAGTCATAAAGGCAAACTGCCTGGGGACTTCTAGGAAAGGTTTGCCTGTTCATGAAAAGAGACACGTGAGAAGAAATGTTGAACAAAGCCAACATTAACAAAGAGAATGGCAGAGTAGAAACATGGAGTAAACCTGGATTTCTGGTGACATTGCTTAGCCAACTGGCATTCTTAACTGGGATTATTATGTAAGATAATAAATGTTTCTTATAATTAAAGCCATTTTCTTAGGTTTTTCCATTACTTATGACCAAAGCATCCTAAGCGACACAAGTGGGAAACAGAACCCCTCGCAACCACTTCATGTGTTCACACAGGTCTGAGTTTTGGCATTTGGAAGGAGAGCTACAGTAGTGATGAAGCCCAAATACAGAAATCTACAGTAGTGATGAAGCCCAAATAAAGAAATCTACACCTTTTTTGTAGAAGATATTTATGAGTTTGAGAAGCTGGCGGCACAGGGAAGGGGGGTGGTTTCAGCTTTATATTTCAAAACTTATATTTTTGGAATATATTTTATTCTTATACTGTATATTTATACTTTACTTTATACTTATACTTTATATTTCACATCTGGGCCAAACATGTAGGTTCCTAAGCAAAAAATAAATTAATACTACTTTAATCCAATTTCAGTAAAATGTTTGTTCTATATTTATTTAGTGGGAATGAGAGTATCTGATTTTCTGTTAATCGAAATTGTGGACTACTTTCTTTGTGTTTGAAATAAGAAATTTATCACATATGTTGACTATAATATAAGTTTCTAACTTTTTTGGAATTGTTTTTCCATAGCACAATTCTAGTTTCTAGTTTTCACTTATATTAGTTAAAGTTAACTTATATGGGTATCATTATTATGGATCAAAAAAGGTATAAAATTACACTTTTAACTTGCACAAGGTATTGAATCACAAATGGGTAATACCAGCTCAAGGGTGCAGTTTAAAGTGGCAGGAGTAGGACTTGTGTTGGAAACAGACATGAGGGGAATGATGGACAGATCAGTGGTATCAGAACATAGTACTAGCATAAAGATTCCTTGACAATGGTAGCTAAGGATTTTAGGGATTCTTCCTGTTCCTAAACTAGGTTCTAGCATCCTGGATGCTCAGCCTCATGGCTGTCCTTGGGTTCTGTGAAATTTATACTTGAAACTAGCAAATGCTGCAGTTCTTCTACTTCAAAACACAAGGCTACCTGTGTGGTTACCTGGGAGCCTCTAGATATGGCCTGGAGAAGCCATGGACCCTGACAGACTAGTCTTCTTTCTGGATTGTTGGCAACTCTAGGGAAATGAAGTCTCAATAAAAATAGAACAGGGTGTTCTCATTAACCAGATAATCCTGTCTACATGCTCCCTTTGGAAAAAATAAGATTGCCACAGGTTTTAGAATCTGATTTTAATAGATTTTTAAATGACCTAAGGAGCAAAAATGAGCACCCCTACTCTTTACCCCATGAACTTGTGCAGGTAACTTATCAAAGGCCACACATCCAGTAAATGAAAGAGTGAAAAGTAAAATCTTAATTGCTAACTCCCAAACTTTGCTTCTGTCAAAGTTTACGCTAAGTAGGTCCTAGCTCAATTTCAATGGAACCACCCACAAGGACACATCTATTATTTATATCCCTCCCATTAGAGGAAGAGGATTCAGCAAGATGCAGGAACCCATGAACCACTAAACTTCCATGTAAGAGGAAACCTCAGTTACGATGATGGAGATGATTTCCCAGAACTAAGCACTTTGGAAAAACTGTCTTGGGCAAGGAAAAAGCTGGGCTATCACTGAGCTATTTGGTAGTAGCAAGGAAAGTTGTCATATTTATTACCACCTCTCTGGGACATTTTTTGAGGGAAAAGAGTGGACCTTGTTTTATACTGTCTTCCTTGACCTGGTCCATTCACTAGGCAGAGACCTCTGTGCAGATCACTTTAGACCTTTAAAGGTATGAAACAATGACAGTTATAGAAACTTGCTTCTATGTTGTTTCTATATACGTATATATAATTATCTCATAATTTTATAATCTATAAAATGCTTGAAATTTGGCCTTTTTGGAGGGAGAAGTGGAAAGTCATACTCATAATCTTGAAATAGCCATGTTTGGACAGGCACTAAAAATGGCTGTTGATGATGCAGTGAAGGGGGTGATGATGAAATTTAAATAAATTAACTTGGTGGGCAAGACAAGAGGCTATAAATATTGATCTAAAATTCAGAGAAACAGAGAGAGAAAGAATCTGGCCTGCACTGAGCACTAGTTGCATTTACACTGAAAGCAGGAACAAAAATGGTAAGTGTTTCTCATGGATTAGGTGTGGGCTCAGCAGAAGTGAGCCAGCCTAGAGCCATTTCAGATTTCACCCCAGAGATCTGCTTGGGAAGGTGAAGTGATCCCAACTGGGGGGAGGAGGGGTAGGTTTATCTAATTTCCACTGCTATGGCCAGAAACATGAATGACCAGTTGAAGGTAAATGCTTCACTCACAGGACAGGCAGTTCAATGTAGGGACCTCCAAGGTACCTATGAAAGCACCTGTGAGAAGAAGAGTCAGCTTTGAACATCAGCCAGCAAGAGCTGGTTTTAAACATTTGCCACAGCTAGAGGTAACCAACTCCTGATTTCATCAGTGTCAGTCAGATAAGACATTTCCTGCCTTTTCTTATTCCTTACCCTGCTTTAACTCTAGAGGATCCAGAGGCGGTCTGATGGTAAGGAAGAAGAAGTAGAAGCACCAGGTGGGGAAATAAAGAAGAAGAAACACTTTGTCAAGGGCAGAAATTTGAACTTTGAGTGAAATTAGGAATTTTGACTCTTACACTTAATTTATCAAACATTTTGATTAGCCAAAAGGGACTATTCATATGACTAGACGCAATCAGAAGACTTGACTATCCAGCCTGAGCAAGAGTGAGACCCCATCTCTACTAAAAATGGAAAAGTTAGCCAGGCATAGGGGTGCATGCCTGTAGTCCCAGTTACTGGGGAGGCTGAGGCAAGAGGATCGCTTGAGGTTAGGAGTTTGAGATTGCTATGAGCTATGATGCCATGCACTCTACCCAGGGCAACAGAGTAAGACCCTGTCTCAAAAAAAAAAAAAAAGGCTTTAGTATCTAGAAGGGACCTGTTCTGTATTTCTCTTAAGGGAAGGACTGTTTCTTTAGAATGGGCAGGGAGGATGAAAGGAAAAGTTGCTTTTGATTGTACCTTCCAAGTGCACCATGACTAAGTGACTGTCACAGTGTTTTGTGTTGTATTTTTCCTATTACTTGCAAGGACCATATAGAATATCCATGCATAGATTAAACATCAAATACATGTAAAAATTAATTTCCTAAAGTAATGTCTTATTTCAGATTCTAAGTCAGTTTACTGGAAAGGAAATTTAGTAGTCATAAGAAATGTAGTTTGATGTTGGGGATAGTTTACTAAGAATGATTTTCAGAGGATTTTGCAGGAGATCAAATAGGAAACTCTTTCTCAAGAGCGAGTTAAGCATCAGCCTTCTTTTGCTTGTGGAGGCATCAAGCCACAAGCTGTATTCCTGAAAACAGAGCTATGGAAATAAAACTTTTCTTTGCATTTGAATTCCTAGAATATTTCTTGATACTGATTCCCAATTCATAATTTTATATACCTAATGTCTCTGTCATTACTTCTCTGCATTTTGTAGAAATACTTTGAATTTGCTTCCTGAATTTATAGTTAAATATTCAACCAGGTTAAGTCCAATAAGAATTTAAATAATTGAGGCTAAATATTTGCTGCTTTTAGGATGCCTAATAATTTCCACTTTTGTCTTACTTTAATTTTATTCATCTGAGACAGGATCTTGCTATGTTGCCCAGGCTGGTCTTGTCTTGAATTCCTGGGCTTAAGTGATCCGTCTGCCTCAGCCTCCCAAGTAGCTGAAACAACAGCTATGCAACATCATCTATGCTTCCATTGTTGTCCTACTTAAATAATTACAAGTATTAGTGTTTGATTTTTCTGCCTTCTACTCACTTTGTAAAAATAGCTTCAAATATAATATTCAAACTATTGCATAAACCAACAACACTTTAAAGATAATCCGGACAAAATAAAACCAGTAACTAATGACATTATGAAAACTGTATCAACAAATGTTTGAGAATCCCAGTTTAGATATAGAAAATCTGGGTTATAGGGTGGTATCAAAGGACAGTGTCTGAGTTTCATTTATTTGTCACTGGTATCTAGAAACGTGCAGCTCAATAAATGTTCACTTAAGGAATTAATTGCCTCCATGGAAAGTGGGGTAGAGATTTGTAAGTATGACAAATTTTACTTGATTTTTAAGATGAGTACTTTATCATTTTAATTCTACTTCCTTGACTGTTATAGTCACACTTTTCAATGTCTCTAGATTCAGGCTTCTCCAGGTCCCCAATGCAAGGATAAAAATAATTAGAACACATACAATTTTGGTCTACTTCTTGTAATACATTTGAAGTTAGTTGATAACAATAAGGTAATCAGGCTGAATGCTGTGATCCTCACACTCTGGGAGGCCAAGGTGGGAGGATTGCTTGACCTTAGGAGTTTGAGAACAATCTGAGCAAGAGTGAGACTCCACTAATAAATAAATAAATAAATAAATAAATAAATAAATAAATAAATAAATAAACAAATCAGCTGGGTATTGTGGCAGGCACCTGTAGTTCCAGCTACTTGGGAGGCTGAGGCAGGAGGATCCCTTGAGCCCAGGAGTTTGAGGTTGCTTTGAGGTAGGCTGATGCTGCAGCACTCTAGCCTGGGCAACAGAGCGAGACTCTGACTCATAAGTAAATAAATAAATTAATTTAATAGAGAATAGGGTAATTAGCAGCTATGTTCTGCTTCAAAACACCTCTTTTGAAGTATTAGTCAAGAGAGTGGGCAATTTCAAATGTTACAATTTAATTGTTAAAAAAACCTTCAAAATCCAAGTTAAGAAGTTCAGGACCACAGGACCAAAGCTTATCAAAAACTACTAATGTATTCACTAGTTGAATGTTTCTAACTCATGTGCATCAAAAGCCTTCCTCATGACAATAGAGCTATAATAAGAAATGGCAAAATTTAAAAGCTTCGAGGCTAAGAACTTTGAGTTGTAAATCTGCCACTAGTTAGCTGTATAATCTTGGAAAGTTATTGGCATACTTAGTTTCCTCCTAGATAAAAAGGGAATAATAGTACCTTCTCCTCACTGGAGTTCTGAACCAGCTATGAGCCAGAAAAGGAAAATATTGATTGTAACCACAGTATCACCTAAATTCCTAAAAGCCAGAATTGAGGATGTGGCTTAGAGGTGTGGCAACAATAGGCTTGCTGACAAGGAATCCCAGTCATACAATGGATATGTATTGAACTGATTGGTCTCCCCACAGGACCTTGCCCTTGTAAAAATGTTGAACTGATTGGTCTCCCCACAGGACCTTGCCCTTGTAAAAATGTATGGCATGGAAGAATAACATAGAATGCGTGTCTGTGAATCTTAAGTTATAATGAAGAAAGAAGGGATTGAAATAAGGATTTTAAAATTCTTCTCCAAAATTCATCAATAAAAAAAGTATAACTGCTCTTTCTCTGGGGAGGAGTGAGAGGAGTTGGCAGGGAGTAGGCAGGAACGTTACGGAGAGAAGCTTCGCAAGGAAAGAAACACTGGAGTAGGGGAAAGTTTTATCTCCTAACATTTCCAGCTTCTTATTCTCTTATTCCATGGGACTTTACCATTTAGCCTATATTCCAGCAGGCTGTGGCTATTCTCTGGGGGGGAAGAGATCAGTGCAGACTATTGGGAAAGTCATATTCTCACTTTCATAAGGCTGCTCTCCCAGGACTAATTGTGGCCCTCTGTGGGTCCCCCCGGTACTGTCTAGTGTTGCTTCTGCCCCCACAATGCTCTGAATAGGCCAATTAACACATTAGATAAATTAACTTGGAGGCATTTTGTGTCCAAAGCTGAAAATCAATTTCCCATCCCAGAAGATGTCTAGCCAAGTTGTCTAATTACATGGTATGTTAGTTCAGGTTCACTGAGAAGCAGATGCCAAGAAGGGACGAGACACAGAAATTTATTGGGTGAGGGAGCAGGCAAACGCGGGCAGAGTCTTCGAAGCATGGTGCAAGTCTGACTTTTGTGCAAGAACAGAGGAAAGAGAGAACTGGATGGGAAGAATCTTTAGATTTCAGTATGGTTCTTAGAAAGGTCAAATCTGGCTGATGGGGAGTCCTTGAGACAAAGTTGCTTGTTGGAGTATTTCTGGCTCACCGAAGTGGGTCTGCTTTGTACCTTAGCTGTCTTCTCTCATTGACTAAAAGAAGCTGGCTGGAAGTGTGGCCTCAGGATGAACATGGTGGTGGGTCCAAAGGGTGTCAGTCCATTACGCTCCCCACAGCAGGGGGCCTGGGCAGTATGTTTTCATGGCTGTAACATGTGTATAGCCCATTGGAGGTTCTATGATGGCATTGAGTGACAGCACAAAGATGGGCCACAAATAATATGTAACAATAAGAAGCTTCACATCTGAATGTAGACTTCTTCCCATGATTAAATCACAGGGAGAAATTATAGAAAGAAATCAGAAATACTTGCAAGTTAAGTTCAAATAACTTAAAGTCCAAAGAGATTAAAAGCCCTTAATCAAATTCTCTTGACTTTGTGAATTAAAGTTTAAAAAATTAAAGTCCAAAATTTGTCTTCACCTGTTTCTTATTCTACTTAGTCTCAGTCAAGAGAGGGTAGATGCCAGGTTGGGATTCCTCAGCAGCACAGCTTCTGGAATGAATGTGACTCCTTTAAGAACTAGAATTTGTCTTTATAATCCTTACATTAGTCCAAAGAATTCCTAAAACATACTAAATTGTAAGAGTTCTACCTTAGTCACTATACAATTTAGAAAACAAGCTAATCCCTAGATCATAATGTAGTTTCCACAGGAAAATTATGCTTCCAGATCATATCACTTGGCGAGGCCAATGATATCAAAGTTATCTGCATAAAGGTAGGTAAATGGAGATAATGTGGACTTTAGCCTTACCAGATTCATTCATTCATATTGCAAATAATTAATAAATAGCTACTATGTACCAGTAGATATTCTAGCAGTGAATAAAATAGACTAAATCCTTGCCTTACATTCTATCAGGGAAGATTGATTGATTGATTGATTTAGAGACAGGGCCTTGCACTGTCACCCAGGCTGGAGTACACTGGCCTGATCATAGCTCACTGTAACCTAGAACTCAGGTTCAAGAAATCCTTCTACCTCAGCCTCTTGAGTATCTTGACTACAGGTGCACACCACCACATCTGGCTGTTTTTTTATTTTTATATTTATTTTTGTAGAGATAAGGTCTCTCTGTATTTTCCAGGCTGGTCTCAAACTCCTGGCATCCAACGATCCTCATGTCTTAGCCCCCCAAAGTGCTGGGATTAAAGGCATGAGCCGCTGCTCCTGGTTAATGTTTTTTAAAAAAGATAATTAAATACATATTAGTGACATGATAAGGAGAAAAAAAAAATAAAAGAAAGGAGTTATGAAATGTTGGGAGAGGATTAGAACTTTAGCTAGGCTAGCCAGGGAAGGCAGTTTTGAGTAAAAACCCAGAAGATGTCAAAAGGTAAGCCATGTGTACATCTGGGGAGCGATCATTTTAGGGTAGAGGACATTGCAAATGCAACAGCAGGAGACAGGAAATTCCTGAGTGTTTAAGAAACAGCAAGGAAGCCTATGTGGTCAGAGTACAAGGTGAAAAAGGTAGAGAGTGAAGGGACGAATCTGGGGGACACAGAGGGACAGGCCATGTAGCGTTCACTCTGATGAGATGGGAAGTCCATGGAGGGTACAGAGCAGAGTATTGAATTGAATTAACAAGATCACTTGATGCTCTGCTGAGAAGAAACTCTAAGGCGTCAAGTGCAGCAGGAGGAGGATCATTTAGGAAGCTGGTGCAACAACCTAAAGAAGAGATGATGGTGGCTGGACCTAGATGATGGCAGTGGGGGTGATGAATGATTGGGTTTCTGTATGTAAATTTGATGGCAATCCCTTCCTATTTTCTGGAGCTAGGAAGTTTGAGCTTAAACTTGATTGGGAGAAATAATCCATAAAAAAGTGAATGTCTCATTTGGGAGGAGCCATCTTTGCATACTCTCTCCTTCCTCCAAGAGTGGCATATGTGACTTCTGGCTTCTAAAAAAAGTTTTAAAATTTTCACATGATGGCAGCCCCAGTCAATAGGTTTTACTCCACGTGACCATCCTTCCTAATATATTTAAAACGTCAAAGAAAACAATTTTATTTTCCCATTGAGTCTCACCTTCCTGGGACCTCATGTAGAAGAGTGGTGCTGTGTCTAGTGACATAGTCACCCCAATCCTGTGCCATAGGAGCTGTTTTCTTTACATTTTTCTGTGGCTTGAAACACCCATCTCTTGGTTCTTGCAATGTGGTCACCCTCAGCAGAGAACTGAATTAAAGCTGCTTTTGAAACCTGTTCTCTTACGGGGCCAAGTGACTTTCTACAGCTATGTTATATGCTACTCAATACCTTGTTTTTTCTTCATTTTGAATGTCACAAGCCTTGAGAAGCATTTCTTTCAGCTACATTTTTTCTGTAGCAAAGGGCTAGGCCTCCAGTGTACACAAGCATTTCCCTCCTCTGTTCCATGACTATTTTTCAGAAAGGCTCATCTGATTTTTCAAATAATTCAACCTGTAATTTAGATTGGTCCCTTTCTTACAGTACCTATGGTAAGGCTTGTACTGGAATTGAGTGTCTTCTTTCTTTTACTTTATGATACATTTTTCTTTTTTCTCTCTTTTCATTTTCTGGCCTAGACAATACATTTTTCTTACAAACTCTTACAGGTTTTGTTTAGTGAGGTTTCCTATAGCAAAGACACATGAAATCTATTATCTGTGCATTCTTCCTAAAGCAAAGAAATTCTCATCTTCATCTTTTTGAGTTGCATAATATTCCTAGGAGACAGTTACCTAGTGGGTCAACACCCAGCCCCAGACTGGACTTGACGTGTCCTTGTTTTTTCTCAGCTTTGCAGAGCCAGGGCCTTGCTAAGTGCAGATGGTGGAATACATGCTTCTTGCAGGCTAGAATATCTGAAAGACAATAATGAAGAGCAAAGGGACATAAATTATATTTTGTCTTCATCATACGCCTTGTTCCTCATCCAAAATGCATCAAAATCTCTCTTTCCCTCTCCCAGAAATTAGTTAGGAGAATGGTAGACACAGCCAGGAGGATTACTCTAATGGGTGTTCCCCCATATGGAAGGAAACACGAGGAGTAGGGAATAAATGTTTTTCCATGAAGTATGTAAAATACTTGGCACGGTACCTAAAGTGAGGATAGTAGTCAATAAATGTTTACCATGTGTATATCAAAAGAATTGAAAACTTGAGAAGAAAATTATTTTCCAGTTTGTTATTTATGAGTATATATATGGCTAAAGTGGGAAAGTATAAATAAATAGGAGAAGGCCAGGTACAGTGCCCTAATCCTAGCACTCTGTGAGGCCAAGGACAGTAGATTGCTTGAGCTCAAGAGTTTGAGACCAGCCTGAGCAATAGTGAGACCCTGTCTCTAAAAATGTGGTAGGTGCCTGTAGTCCCAGGCACTTGGGAAGCTGAGGCAAGAGGATCTCTTGAGCCCAAGAGTTTGAGGTTGCTGTCAGGTATGACATCATGGCACCCTAAGGAAGGTGACTTTGACTCCATCTCAAAAAAAAAAAAAAAAAAAAAAAAAAAAAAAATATATATATATATATACAAACACACATATATAATAAATAGTAGAGATGGGGCAACCAAGAAGATTCTATAATATTAGATTTCTTTCCCTCATATTTTTAGAGTAAACTCTGTGTTAAATTATACCTTTAATGACCATCTATGAATACAACCTGTCTCAGACATGGAACCAGCCTCTATACAAACGAACACAATTAAATTAGGTGTGAATTTTTTTTCTTGGATCTCAGGACCACAGAATTGGATTATCCTAATCTTTGGTTATGACTCTCTCTCCTCATTGTTTGTTCCTTTGTTCCTTCCTTTCCTTGCTCCTCTCTCCTTCTCAACCTCCTTCTGACTTTCTCTCTCTCTCTGCCCACCCCCACCCTGCCTTCTTCCTAACTTGGTTCCTCTTCTAAGGAGTCTTCAACATCATACTCTGTTTTGAGTGGAATAGAAATTTAGGGTTCCCCAGCCCCCACTTCCCTTCTTCTCCCAGGCATTTGTCTTTTGTTGTTCTGAGTCTGGAGTGTTTACTCACACAATGAAAGTGACAGACTTACCACATCTGGAAGAAAAAAACTGCCATTTCTTCTGGTTTTCCCCAGAATTCTAAGTGTATCACCAATGTTCAAAAAGGAAAGAGCGTGGTTTTGAATCAAACTTTGCCCTGTTTGCCAACCCCAGGGAGTCTGGGTCGAGTTAGGGGGAATGTAACAAAACCTGACAATAGATAAGTCTGATGTGGTTTGAAGTTTTATTATGAAACTTATGTGTACGTTCTGCTTTCCACCCAGTTGTGTCATAGAAAAGCAATAAAAACATTCATTTCAGTTTCTGCTAACCATCTGTTCAGACTAACACACATACATAATTAGTATGTAAATATTCTGTATTGTAACTAACATTTTTCTTAAAATGTTAAAATTGTATCATGTATTGATTTAAAAGACAATTTTAAACTATTTCTTTATTTTCCTTTAACTTTAAGGATTATATCCCATATGTCTATAAATATATATTACTGTGTATAATATAATATATCTATATACATAATAGAGATTACCAATAAAACAAAATGCTGAGACTTTATTTTTATTATATAAGCAGTTTATTTTATTAAAGAAAAATAACTTCTGGGCGCAAGACATGATTGTAAGAGGGACTTTACCTAAAAAATGCAATCAGTGTAAAAAAAAAAAAAAAAAGAAAAGAAAAATAAGATAATACAAAAAATTAGGCAGAAAAATCGTGTTTGGGGCAATTTCTTAGTTCATTCTGCTGGCAACTGATATTGTGCTGTGTGCTGAGAAAAATACATAGATGACTAGAACGTGGACTGTATCTTATAGGACAGAGATATGTATTTTAACTATTCAACAAAAGTTTAAAGTTGACAAACTTGACAAAGCATTTTCATTTTCAGTATTCCTGTATCTTCCCATTACCTTTAACTCAGTCATCTAAGGTAGTCTGTTTACCCAGAAATCATATGATATATGGAAGCCTTGGCCTTATCATGATTTAACTTGAGGTCTGGTCTTCTTTAGACCACATATACCTACAATTCCTTCCTTAGAAAGGCAGGAGTTAGGAAGAAATCTTGCTACTTGTTACTTGGGCTAAAGAGCTGGGCAGATGAGCGATAAAATGTGCACTGCAGATGGTGCCCATTGAAGATAAACAAACTACGTTAAGATGCTGGTAGGGAAGGAACACGGTTAATCCAGTGTGTTAATTACTCATTCCAAATTTCACAAAATGAGCCAGGGGGCAGTGGCTCATGCCTATAATCCTAACAACTCTGGGAGGCTGAGGTGGGTGTTAGAGACCAGCCTGAGCAAGAGCAAGACCTAGTCTTTACTAAAAATAGAAAAACTGAGGCAAGAAGATCACTTGAGCCTGAGAGCTGGAGGTTGCTGTGAGCTATGATGACGCCACGGCACTCTATCCAGGGTGACAGCTTGGGATGCTATCTAAAACAAAAACAAAAACAAAAACCAACATTAACAAAAAACAAAAACAAAAACAAATTTCACAAGATGGGCAATGACCAAAGCAGAACATTTTTTTTGAAAGTTATTTTGAGTAAAATTCTGAAAAGAGGATTTTAACAAAACAAGTCTACTCAATAATGTTATAATTTTTAATAAGTATGTAAGTCACATATTGGTCATATATAAAGTTAATCGATTTGTTCTACTTGTGTCTCATTATGTGCTAGTAGGACAAACTTTCATTGGTCCCAATTAATTAGAACTATATTTTGTAAGATTCCAAAATAATTATACTAGGAACTATACTAAAGAAGTAAAGTTGTGAAACCCTATACCAGTGGTTCTCAACCGCAGGGCCTGTCGCGACCCATAGGGACTGTATTAAAGGGTTGTGGCATTAGGAAGGTTGAGAACCACTGCCCTATGATCAAGTGACACAGTAAGGAACTATAAGAAAATGTATGTTGGTTCTTCTTAAGTAAAATGGCTGAGGTAGCTGAACACAAAGGAGAAATTGGCCATGGTGTAAGTAATTCTGGCCTCTTGCACTGATGAAGCAAAACTATATAGCTTCTAATTACATTTTGATTATGTTTTTTTATACACTACATATGTATATCCAATTCATAAAAAAATCAACATTAACATAATCTATTGCTTTAATGTATTCATCTACTTACCCATTTATTTATTCATCCAGTAACTATTTATCAGTACCTACCACGAAGAAAGGAATTTTGCTGGTCACAGTATTGTTAAATTCCTCCGCTGAAGGACAATTGCATGTTCCTGGGACATGGGTTTATATAATAAAGTGAAGCTGCTTTGGGAAATTTGTATTTTATTTACAAAATAAATTAATTTAAATTTAAAGAGGAAACAGTATTTAATTTTAAAAACTGAGGGTTGTTTGTCAAAGAACACACCTAAATTATCATGCAATTCTGAGTTACAAGTATTTATTCTAATAAGCTGTATAAGATGTTTTAAACTTCCATAACTGTTGGAGGCGAGAGTTGGAGGATTCCAATGAATAGCACTTTTCTTTCCTGAGTTTTCAACAAATTGAGAAATAAAAGATTAAAATAGACAAAAGCTATAAAGATGATGATAATATTAATAATAACGATAGTTCAAACTTCTAGAGGACTTATTTTGTAACAGGCACTGTTCCATGTGTGTGTGTATTGTTTTTTTTTTTAGGTAGAAAAATTGAAGCACAGTAATGTGCCCTGAGTTTCGTGACTATCATTGAATGGCAAACCCATGTTATGAACCAGTTTGTCCCCAGAGTCTATGCACCTAACCCCTGCATTATACTGCCTCTTGAGAACTAACACATTTGTTACTGACAAAACTGATGTTGAAGAATGTGCATTTTACCTATGAACCAGAGGGATTCCTAATAGAGAACTCTTCACACACAGTGATGAACTTCTGCAGGCTTCCTTACGTGGGGCTTGCCTCTGGAAAACTAAGGGCATGAAAGAGCAGAACATGAGATATTTTCCTTGTAGGCTGGCTGCTGAGGGGAGTGGGAAGGGAAGGAGAGGGAGAGGGAGAGAAAGAGAAATGAACAAGGGGCTTGTGTTCCATGCCCACTCCCCCCCCCCCCAATTCATCAATCAGATTAAGTAATTCTTTCTCCCCTGGGAAGGAAAAAATTGAGGGGTGGAGTAAGTTTAGGAATACCTCACTAGTAGAATCCCCTCTACCTGGAAGGAAATATCAGGAATCAAGAAGAGAGAGTTCCTTCAATGTAGCATTACTATATTTATTACTTTTATAGTTCTTAATTTCAGTGCCACATTATACTGTAATTATTTGCTTATCTGTTTTTACCTCCTCATTCATTCCTCAACTGTGCAATTCTTCACAGCAGAAGTCTTTTTCTATTAATCTCTGTGTCTCCAGTGACTGGCACATGGTAAGCATTCAGTAATTGCTGGTTAAATAAAAGAAGAAATAAATAGATAGTTCTCTTTTATGCCCAGAAAATGTAGAAGAATTCAACACACACTGAGATTGTTAGCTCAAAAGTAAATTAGCTGCTCCAGAACTTCAGCTACTAGATTTGAGTTCAGAAATTCAGCTACTTGGTTTGAGTTCATCTTCAGCTCCTTTACTGCCTGACTTTTTTTTTTTTTTTTTTTTTTTTTTAATGTAAGTGCTTAACAATTAAGCTGGACAAACTGATCCCTTCTTACACTTAATGCTTTCTGAATAATTGCTTTTAT
>CAUYPK010058399.1:0-29212 GCA_963574355.1 Loris lydekkerianus | reverse complement strand
GTACCCAATGTACTCAGCCCTACTGTGAAACTAATTTAGGGCTTTCACATGAAAGCTATAACCCAGTTACAACCTAAGAATAGGGGAAAGGGGGAAAGGGTGGAGAGGGAGGGGGGAGGTGGGTAGAGAGACAGGGATTGGTGGAATTACACCTGCAGTGCATCTTACAAGGGTGTATGTGAAACTTAGTAAATGTGGAATGTAAATGTTTTGGCACAGTAACTAAGAAAATGCCAAGAAGGCTATGTTAACCATTGCAGTGAAAATGTGTCAAATGCTCTATAAAGCTAGTGTATGATGCCCAATGATCATATCAATATACACAGCTATGATTTAATAAAAATAAATAAATAAATAAAGCCCAGGGGAGGTTGCTGTGAGCTGTGACACCATAGCACTCTATGCAGGGCTACAGCTTGAGGCTCTGTCTAAAAAAAAAAAAAAGGAAAGAAAGAAAGAAAGAAAGAAAAAAAGAAAGAAAGAAAGAAAGAAAGAAAGAAAGAAAGAAAGAAAGAAAGAAAGAAAGAAAAGAAAGAAAGGAAAGAAAAGAAAAGAAAGTACAATAGCACAAAACAATTTGGAGAATTTTAGCTGTATATAAACTACAAATATCTTCACAAACTGCCACAAGGTATGGCCTCCCTGATGTATCTGTTCCCTTACATTCCAGTTTCACCTGGAGTTAACATTTTCACCTAGTTAAAAAAATTGTACAGTAGCTATTATATGGCACCATTCATAAAAAATGTTACAGGAAATAATAAGGAATTAGGTGCTATTTCATTCACTGGTAAGAAATACTAGAACAAGCTGACAGAACTGTTCACCTCTAAGAAGTCACCTAATCAAATGTTTTCTTTTCACCTATATTTCTTTGGGGCATAAAACTTTGTTTCTTAAAATCATTGTTATACTTGGCAACAGCAAAGAAGGCTAAAACTGATTAACTATAAATGAACTTAGAAAAACAAATAACACTCATTGGCTGAAATAAAAGAGTATGGCTTTCTTAACATTGGAAATATATACAATCGGTGCTTGTAATGGCAAATTTAGGAATCTTTCTTTTGTCAAACAAATACGACAGAACAACTTAGTTTCTTCTTCAATTTAAAAAGTTGGTTTTGTGACCCAGGACACTGATCTTATGACAAATGCCAGAGGTCTGCTCATTTATCACGGGATTGTATCTGACTCCCTTCCTCGACTAGTTTTCAGCATGGTTCCCATCTGGGTTTTTGATCTGGGTAATGCATCAGTTTGATTTTTCTAGACTCCGACCAAGCTTTTTTCATTGTCACATCTAGTTAGTCAGGACCAATTATTTTTAACTAATGACGATGTTCCTCTCCAAGGGGCATTTGGCACTGTCTGGATATAATTTTGCTTGCTACACTATTACTGGCATCTAGTGCCTGGAGGCCACAGAAGCTTTTAAACATCCTCCAGTGCAAGAGGCATCCCCCCAACAAAGAATTATCCAGCACAAACTACCAAGAGAGCCAAACTTGCAAAACCTAGAGCTAGACTTAAATTCCCCATTTCCCTTTTAAAATGGTTGATAACTAAGAGTATGTTCATAATAAAATTACAAGATGGGAAGGATAATGCCTATTCTTTTCTATTATTAAAACTAATATACTGTTAAATCAAGCTTTATAAGAAGGTATGTATATATATATATATTTTTTTCTTCTTTTCTTTCTTTCTTTCTTTCTTTTTCTTTCTTTCTCTTTCTTTCTTTCTTTCTTTCTTTCTTTCTTTCTTTCTTTCTTTCTTTCTTTCTTTCTTTCTTTCTTTCTTTCTTTTCTTTCTTTTTTGCAGTTTTTGGCCAGGGCTTGGTTTGAACCTGCCACCTCCGGCATATGGAGTTGGCACCCTATTCCTTTGAGCCACAGGCGCCTCCCTATAAGAAGGTATATTTTTGTTAATTTAAATGGTATTGACATTTACAACCATAGGAACAGGTACAATATAATAACTGTGAAGTTGAAAGTTTTTCAAAATTAATACATGTAGTTCACTAGCACCCAGGTCGAGAAACCGAGTGTTACCAAGACCAGAGTAATGTTTTTCTGACTTAAATATTCTACCCTAGTCTTGGAAATGAGTCTAGAATTTAGTACCTAACTGCCTCTTATGTGATGCTTTGCTACCAATTCCAATGGAAAGTTGAAGAGGAAATGTATGTTTCTTTAGCACCATCTTTAGTCAGAAAACATGTTTTTAGTAAAGTTGAGGACTGATTAGAAAGAAAGATAGTGACAACAGGCAAACATAATTTAAAAGACTATCTAACCACTATTTTTTTTTCAAACATAACCAAGCCAATATGTATTTAACTGTACTTATGGTTTTTAATAAGTACCACCATAAATTGTACTGTAGCATAAAGGTACATTGTACTGATTTAATTCCGAAAAAGCATTTGTGAATTTATCATTTTGATAGATAATAGATTTCTCTGCACAAAAAAAGCTGTAATAGAGCCCCATTATTTTCTTTCAATATTTCAGCTGTCTTATGATTACATGATATTCCATGATGCTATTACCTGAAAACCAGGCCCAGTTACATGCACTGAATTTTGATGATATGATCTTAAGAAATTTTCAGACTACGCATGATATATAATCCATTTTTAAAACAAATATAAAGCACATATAGTACAAATAAATAAAGATATAATTACCTAAATATAGATAAACTTATCAGAGAATTCATTTTCCAAAATAAATTCATGAAACAATGAGGGAGAAAAAAGAAATTAAGTAGTATAGGAGAAGGCAGTCTTAGCACTTTTAAAAATAACTGAACAAATTTAAGTATGCTAAAAGCAATTCATCAAAAGTTGATCTATAGCAAAAAAAAGGATATCCTAATAGAAACTGAATGAAGCTTACTGAGGAGGACCTGGAACTCTTTCAGAACTCTCTCCTTAAACCTCCTGGTTAACTGGTTAGAGGTTGTTACAAGTTACTTCGAGAAGGGAAATAAGATCCTGATACAAGAAATCACCACACTCTACCTTCATTTTAGTTTTATTTTAGTATGCATGTTATGTGTATAAGTATCTATTCTCATTGAGAATATTATGTTAAAGAGTATTAAGCTGCAACTTGCAGTTTTAGCCCACCAAGATTACAGAAATGGTATCTCAGCTGTGTTAATTCATCACTCTAGAATTCATGTAGAACACAAATATAAGAACAGGACATTGTAGGTCAGAATTTAATGCAATGTATTTGTACCAAACACTACCTAAAAGCTGGAAAAAGAATACACCTTGGTAAGATCTGTTTGGGAACACTGGGTTAAGCAAAATTAAACAGATTGTTTTACTGTAGAGCTCTAGTAAGCAATATGTAATAAACTACTTAAGGAAATATAAATGAAAACTTTCTGGTCATATTTTGAAGAAGATAAGAGGAGATAGCCCTTGTGCTGACATACCAGGAATTTCAAGGCATGGAACCAAGCTGCAAAGGTGTTGAGCTGAGCTGTGCTGTGCTGAAAAGCAGCAGCGTCGCTTCATAGCGTGTGTAGTTGTTTCTAGGTATTGAGAAGACTAGAGGATAGAGCAGCCAGTTAGTTTGGCTTTCTGGCTTCTGTAACCTGGCAACTACTTTAATGCATGTGAGCTGCCAAGACCACCGACCCGGGTGTGGCACCTGGAGACATCAAGGGAGTCAAGAGACATCTATCTCTTCTCTACAGCCCTCTCCTTTTCCTTGACCCTTTCTTGCTTATTAATTCCTTCTGGAGGAAGCCAAAATCAAAAACAAGAATGTTGGGGGCTTGCCAAGGACTTCTCAGGTATTTGAATTGCAAATTTCTGAGGTTGTATGGATTACTTATTTCAAAGAAACAGAGAATGCATGAAGCACTTTATGTACTTTTCAACAATTGAGTTTGTCTATTGATCATATATGTCAAGCAGTCGGTAGAGCACACTTGGTTTAATAATGGCAAAATATAGTTAAACACTGTATAAAAGAAAGTATTGCAGGAGCACAGAACACAATTGCTGAGGTGGTGATGAGATGGTAGGAGAAAGCATGTGGAGGCTAATTTTCTTCATAGGATTTACCAAGTATTAATAGAAAGGGTGCTGTAGGGAGAGAGAGTGGTTGCTTGGGAAAGTGCTTGGCCAGTAACATTGTTCTTTCTCTTTTAATATCTGTAATGTACACTTCAGAATATTTCTTTTCTTCTTTTTATTTTTTGATTGATTTTACCTACACGTTATGATTCTGTTTTTGCACTTAGCCCAGACGTGGTAAGATGAAACTATTAAATTTTATTTGCAAGGCAGTTAAACATCAATTAAAGCATCATGCAGCACTGCCATGTTCACAGAGTATTGTACCTGATTTTGTGTTATTTTGAGATGAGTCTATTAACTCAGCTATCAAACCTGCCATTCAAATGTTGACATTTATTTCAGGCCTTTATAGTATATACTAGAATCACACCTTTTCTCTGTATAAGAACCATTTACCAAAAGAATAACCATTTTAATTGATTTAAACATTAGTAAAGTCTATAAGTGGGGGGACATGGAGGTTTACTGAGTTATGGCATTGGTGAGAGGTTAAAGTAAAACGACGAAATGTTCTCTGGAAGTTGCTAATTATACAAACAGTCTGAATGATTATTAAAACCTATAGAGAATGAGTTAAATATTTTTGCAGCTGTATATTTTTGGCCATGAGTGCTTGCATACACAAAGATGGTGATTTTCTCTCAGTATGTGTTAAGCCCTCTAGATAGGAGTATAGTAAGCCTGAGTCTTCAACACCACCTCAGGCTTAGAACCTCATGCACCATGGAACCATGATGGGGGTTCATGAATGAATATGTATCAGTCCTTGAAAACCAATATAATGAGCCCTTCCCACATTGTCTACACTTAAAATAGAAACTGAATCCCATGAAGAAGAAAATGATTGTGGCTATTTCGGTGTCTAATAGGATCATAATCCCTGAGGTAACACGTTCTTATGTGAATCTTCTTGAAGCAGAAGACATACATTACAGATAACTTTCTGATTGCCTTGATGCCTTTTGCTTATTACAGAAGAATTATTTGGACTTCAAGGAGACAAACTAATGTGGAAGATACATGCATATTTATATATCAAGGTCAAACTCAAATTCCTATCAACATGAATACTTTTCTCCATTTGTATAACTTTCATCTTACCATTTCTTTTAGGATAATTTACTTATTTAAGAAGTATTTATTGAATGCTGATTGTTTCCCTGGTCTTTTACTGATTTGTATAGTAATAAGTTCTGGGCTTCCCTGACCACACTCAGAGAGACTAGTTGATTAGACAAATATTATAACACTTTAAAATAAGTACATAATGACAAGGTGTGATCAGTGACAGTAAAGGAATGTGTAAAGTCCGAACCTGGTGGCTCATGCCCACAATCCTGGCACTTCAGCACCACCCTCAGGTAGAGTGCCACGACATCACACAGCTCACAGCAACCTCTAACTCTTGGGCTTATGCGATTCTCTTGCCTCAGTCTCCCAAGCAGCTGGGACTACAGGCGCCCACCACAAAGACCGACTATTTTTTGGTTGAAGTTCAGCTGGGCCTGGGTTTGAACCCATCACCCTCTGCGTATGGGGCCAGCACCCTACTCACTGAGCCACAAGTGCTGCCCAAGAATCTCAAATTTTTCAACTGCTTTGGTTAACTGGTAGATTGTAAGGTCAAAATAACTTCAGAAAAATATCCCAGTAGAAGAAGGGAAATGCATCTGCAAGGAAGTAAAATACCAAGATATACCAGGGCAAATAAACATATGAGAAGGCACTTAAGAACATTTGTAGGAAAAATTAAAACTACAACGAGATACAATCACACACCTATTAGAAAGGCTAAAATTATCCAAAGCACTTGACAATATTAAACGTAGATGAACATGTAGAGTAGAATGAACTCCCATTTTGTGTAGTTAAGAATGCTGGAAAGATAAATTGTATGTCGCTTTGGAACACAGGCAATTGTGCTTTTTGGTTTTTTTAATAAAATAATGCATAAACTTATTGTATAGCACAGCAATCTTATGTCTAGATGTTTTTCTAAGTAAATTGAAAATGTATGTTCACACAAAATTCTGTAAATGAAAGTTTATAGCAGCTTTATTCATAATGACAAAAACTGCTAGCAACCAAGATGTCTTTCAACAGAAGAATAAGTAAACCAATTTTACATACAAAGAATTCAGTATCATTTATCAATAAAAAAGAAAGAAGCTGTTGATTCACTGAACAATATGAGAATTTATCTCAAATGTATCTTTTTTCTTTTTAAGTAAAAGAAAACATACCCCAAAGTTTATATAGTTGCATGGTTTATTTTTTTTTTTGGGGGGGGGAAGTTTTTGGCTGGGGCTGGGTTTGAACCTACCACCTCTGGTATGTGGGGCCAGCACCCTACTCCTTCAGCCATAGATGCCGCCCTGCATGGTTTATTTTAAAGGACAGTCTAAAAAATGAAAAACTATAGGATGGAAAACTATTCAGCAATTTCCAGAGATGAGTGGGTTCTGAGATGCTTACTGAGTAAGCATGGAGGTGGGAAAAACACACAGGAGACTTCAGAATGATAGCTCTGTTCTATATGGTGCACACACGTGCAAACACACACACATGCATACACAGTATACAAAATGATATGTAACAACTGAATCTAACTGTGTTAAATTATGACACAAGTTCACTGAAAGGGTGGACAGGAGAGGAGTGGAGCTAAGTAACCCTGGGAAACAATATCTTGGTTAAGTTCATGGACACTGGGAACATTAATTATAAGAGCTCTAGGAATGGTTGGGAATTGGGAAAGTTTTCATATACTCCAATGGCCAAAATACATCATATTTCTAAGGAATATATTTTCCATTTCAAAATAAGTAGACTGATTAAGCAAAAGTAAATTACCAACTTGACTGTTGTTGGTATATATAAAGACCATCATTTAATTAATCATTCTCTTACTAAACATTAAAATTGTTTTCAGTATTTTGCTATTATTGATTTTATGATTGGCACCTTCAAAAATAAATCTTTCCTTATTTCTGTTTCATTTCTTTAGGATAGATGCCTTGAAATGCAATAACTGCGTTTTTTGAATATTTTTTTCAGACCCTCAGTTGCTCATTTGAAGGCTCATAGTTTTGTCTTTCTTAAAATGCATTGTTTGTGTGTGTCAGACTTTTCTACTGCCACAGCCCTAGGCACAAAGTAAACATCCTTCTCTGGGCTGAGGAAAAGAACTGGCAGGCAGGTGGAGGGTGAGGGTCATTTTAGTCTGTGTGCTGTGCTGGGGACTTAGTACCTGCCCAGCAGGTTGCAGTGTTATGATGATGCTGTTTAACTCTGCACTGATACTGTGGATCTCTAACTGAGTGTGTGCCTGGACATGTAGGACAGATTTCCATGAGTAGTCTCACCTGTGGGCAGGTGCCCTTCCTAAAGGTCGACACTCTTCACCACCACACCATTCACAGCACACTCCATCCCCGATGGCCCACTTGTTATGTTGAAATACTTGATACAGAACAAATTAATTTTTACATAGCAGAACTTCATTCCCTATAATGCCTTCCTCCCTTAACAGTATCAACCCTAATTCATCCTCATGTCTCAGTGTAGACTGGTGTCCCTGGAGTTTCCCAGAGGAAACTCCCTCTGAAGCCTAACCTGGGGTGTGCACCTCTTCACACCACTGAGCTCCGTGTGACCAGGTCTGCTAGTCCTCAGGGTCTCTGTCATGAGGGGCCTGTCAGAAGGTCAGCTTCATGGAAGACTTTTTTTAAATGGAAGAAAAAATCATGAGTCAAAAAATATGAAAAAAAAAAAAAAAAGATGGAAGAACTTTTAGGAAACAAAGTCCATTAAAGAGTACATTTTAAGTATGGAGTAATTTAGTAAATAATATAGAAGACCTTTTTAAAATGGAAGATAAAGTATAGGAAAATAGTTGTAAAAGACATGCCCAGAACAGGTTCACTGGCAGATTCGGTCAATGGCACAGAAACTAGAGTTGTTAAACAGATTTTAAAAAATTGATAAATATACTTGCATACACGTTCTGGAAATTCTGTACAGCAGAAATGTTAGTAAGAAAACTGTAGAAAAATGATGAAGGACATGGACAGGGAAATAAGAAAAGTAAGTAGCCAATGAGATATGAAAGATGGTTCAACTTTTCTAATAGTGAAATAAAGGCAAGTGAATTAGAAATTAACTTTTCAGGAGAGGTCCAAGGCCAATCAGATTGGCAAAAACTAAAAAGAAATGTCTAGTGTTTGGGGGCAAATGAGAAAACCAGTGCTGTTACCCACTATGGGTCAGGTTAAAAGTTATATGAAACTTTTTAGGAAATTTGAGGATAACTGTCAGAATTTTGTATGTAAATATTCTTTGACTCAGCAGTTCATAGGAATTTCTCATAGAGAAATTTAAAAGTTTGTGAAGATTTGTGCACTAGAACACTCATTTATATCATGATAATAGTAAAAATTTGGAAGGGCTAGCAATTGGGAGGCTGAGGCAAGAGGATTATAGCAGGTTTATATAAATGAATTAGGATGTTCATTCAGTTGGTGGTCCCCAGACTGGTACCAGTCTGTGACCTGTCATGAACTGGGCTGCACAGCAGGAGATAAGGGGCAGACTCCAGTGAGCCTCGCATGGAAGAAGTTATAAGATATTTTATATGACAAATCTAACATGAAAAGCAGTGTGCAAAATATGGATCTCCCCTACCTTTTAAAAAAGTTTCAACCGATTTAGGGGGCACAAGCTGTCTTTGTCACTGGGTGACTGCCATGACGCTGCAGTCAGGGCGTGCAGTGGGCCACTTGTGCCGAGTGGTAGGTTTTTACCCCTTATCCTTCCTCTTGGCTTTCAGTGTCCATCACACGACTCGATGACAATGTATGCCTTTAGTTCAGCTTTCACTACAAGTGACAACGGGTGGGGGGTTTTCAATTCCCAAGATTTTTCACTTGGGAGAATGGTTTCCAGTTCCATCTAAATTGCTACAAAGACATTATTTCATTCCTTTTTATGGCTGAGTGGTACTCCAAGGGCGCTGTTGATGGCACACAGGTTGTGAATTGTGCAGGTGTCCTTCCTGTGAAATAATGACTTTTCCTTTGGGTAGATACCCAGTAGCTGGATGCTGTGGCAGGTCTACTTATAGCTCTGTGAGGACTCTCCATACTGAACACAGTGGCTGGTGGCCTGTGTTCCACCAGCAGTGTGCAAACATTCCCTCTTCACTGCCTCTGCCCCAACGTCTGTTGTCTTTTTGTGGTCCATTTGTGTATCTCTTTGGGAAAAAATCTGCTGTGTCCTTCACTTCCTTTTTTTTTTTTTTTTTTTTTTTTTATAAATATTCTCACAATGTCAACCTTGGTAGAGGTATGGTGCCGTAGCATCACAACTCACAACAAACTCAAATTCTTGGGCTCAAGCAATCCTCTTGCCTCAGCCTCCCAAGTAGCTGGGATTATAGATGTCTGCCACAACGCCCAGCTATTTTTAAAGATGGGGTCTCACTCTTGCTCAGCTTGGGCTCCAACTCCTAAGCTCAGGCGATCCACCAGCCTTGGCCTCCTGGAGTGCTGGGATTATAGGCATGAGCCACCATGCCCGGCCTCTTTCACCTACTTTTTGATGTTTTTTTTTTGTTTTTTTTTTTTTCCTTTTTTCATGCTGATTTGGGTTCTTTATAGATTCTGGATATTATTCTTTTGTTAGATGTATAGTTTATGAATATTTCTCCTATTTTGTAAATCTGTTTATTTCCTTTGCTCTGCAGAAACTTTCTAGTTAATTTAAGTCTCATTTATTTATTTTTGTTGCTGTATTTGCTTTGCAGGTCTTAGTCATAAATTATCCTTTTTTTTTTTTTTGAGACAGAGTCTCACTTTGTCACCCTCTGTAGAGTACGATGATGTCATAGCTCACAGCAGCCTATTGGACTCAAGCAATTCTCTTGTCTCAGCCTCCCAAGTAGCTGGGACTACAGATACCCATCACAGTGCCCAGCTATTTTTAGAGATGGGATCTCGCTCTTGCTCAGGCTGGTCTTAAACCTGTGAGCTCAGGGGATCCACCCACCTGATTACAGGTGTGAGGCACTGTGCCCAGCCTTCTTTTGCTTTTTTTAACAAAGCCAGCTCAAAATAAACCTGGGTAGCGTTGTCTGTCATCTCAATTTAGTTTTAGTACAAAATGGTATTTCACAACAGATCTAAAAGGAGAACTTTTACAGCTTCTGAAAGAAAGACTTTATCACCCATCTCAGTTCCTTGCATGGTCTGAGAGCCTTGTAAGTTTGTTGTTTTTTACTGGCGTTGGTATTGTCAGAACAGAAGTTACCACATTGTTTTCTAACTAAATAGCACATTAGTTTGTCATATTTGACACAGGGAGATAGAAGTATATAACAAGTGATGTGTTCAAGAATACACAGTCAACTGCTGAATATGTAAACATATTTCTTTATATTCTAAGGATGCTTTGTCATATGCTGCAGGCACATAGTAAATGTCCGATAGATTTGCTCATGAGTCTATGGGTTTGTCTGCATTGACATTGGTTTCTGAGTTTTCTAATGACTGTTTCCTGCCATTGCCCCTTAATGGATGATCTTGCAGTGCTTTCCAGTAGAACTTTCTGTAATGATGGAAGTGTTCGCCGTCCACATTGTCCCATAAGCCACGTGTGGCTTTTGAAATGTGAATGTAGTGTAACTGAGGAACTGAACTTTCTATTTTAATTAATTTGTTTTTTTGTTTGTTTGTTTTTATGTTTTTTTGCAATTTTTGGCCAGGGCCAGGTTTGAACCTGCCACCTCCAGCATATGGGGCCAACGCCCTACTCCTTGAGCCACAGGGGCTGCCCTAATTAATTTGTATTAAAATGGTCACATTATCTAAGCATAAAATTCTGTCACATATTACTTCATTGCTTTTTAGTTTCATATATATATATATACACACACATGGAGAGAGAGAACATTTTGTTAGTGTCGTGAATTGACCATTCCCTTTTAGAAGTAAATATCTTTGGGGTATGTTACAAACATGGGGTCACAGAAATAATATTTTAGAAGGACTTCTTTTCTCCTTGTATTATTTTTAGAGCTGCTGTGGCTTGTTAAGTGTCTCCTTTATGCTGGAGTTCAGGAGACACCAAAAGCCTGCCCTTGGGCTCCATACCATGTTGCTGCAGCATGTGGCATCACCCTTGTTCCCTTGAAAATGGTTATTGGGTTCACCTCATTCACAGCTAGTTCCATAATGTTATCATAAAAATTTCTCCCAAATCCTTTTTAAGCAGCAAGCCACATTTTGGGTGCTCAGGAGCCACAAGTGTGATTGGTGGCTGCCATGCTGAGGAAGGAGCACAGACCTAGGAGATTTGAACAGCACTGCTGCTACCTGCAACCAGCTGGCGTTTACAGGACACTGCACATCAGCTGTGCGTGCCCGTTCTTTCAGGCACACGTGCAGCTCTCTCCCAAGTCTCTGTAAGGCCTAGGACAGTCTCACGTCAGAAGATTGAAATCATACCACGTATGTTCTGTGACCCCATCAGAATGAATTAAATTGGTAAACAGCAATAGTACCTTACCTAGAAAAGCCCATGTATCTGGAAATAAATTAAACTTTATTTCCTCTCAGGATACACTGTCTCACTCTGTCACCCAGGCTGGAGTGCAGTGGCATCATCATAGCTGACTGTAGCCTCAAACTCCTGGGTTAAAGTGATCCTCCTACCCTACGCTGCCCAGAGGCTGGGACTGCAAGTGCCTGCCAGCACACCTAGCTTAAATGAAATACTTCTAAATAACGTATGGGTCAAAGAAGGAGTCACAAAAAAATTAGAAGTTTCAAACTAAGTGATAATGAAAATATACTATATCAAAAATCTAAGGAAGTAGCCTAAAGCAGTGTAGGAAATTTAGAACTTTATATAGTTATATAAAAAAGGAACAGAGGCTTAAAATTGATCTGAAGTTTAAGATTTAAACTTAGTTTTAAAAGGTCAGATGGTGAGCAGCTGTGTGCACCCACAGAGGAGAGTGTGCTCCCTTTTAGGACAGAGACACTTCCGTGGAATCTGCAGGCAGGGTCAGCTCCCTGGAATTTGTGTGGCCTCATTGAACTGAACAAAATGAATGTTTAAAGAAAATATTGAATTTTTTCTATAGGTTTATTGACAAGAAGGAAAGGTTAAGTCAACTTAAGAGCAAGCAAGAAGAATTTCAAAAAGAGTGAGTTTTTTGCTTTACCTTTTAATTTGGGGAGGTTGTCTAGTTACCACTTGGTTTAATTCTAGCTGTGGTATGCAGATATATGGATTGCTAACTTATTGAATTTAAGAGACAGTCTCTTAAAGTGTAGAAAGAGTACATCTGGATGGGGTAAAGTAGGAGAGATTATCAATTTTCTAGAAAATATTGGCCTCAGACCTGGTGTCTAATACACAATAGACTAGGGGTCCTCAAACTTTTTAAACAAGGGGCCAGTTCACTGTCCCTCAGACTGTTGGAGGGCCGGACTATAGTTTAAAAAAAATCTATGCACATTGCACATATCTTATTTTGAAGTAAAAAAACAAAATGGGAACAAATACAATCACACCGCTGCATGTGGCCCACAGGCCATAGTTTGAGGACCCCTGCAGTAGACACTCAGTATTTGGGTGAATGAATCAACCCCCAGACCCTGATAATGGGTGTGTGGCCCATGGGTCCAGGGGAGGAGGCTGGTCAGACTTAAACTAGTGCTGGTGGCTCCTGGCACTAGTCCTGTGTTTGCCTTTCTTCCATTGCTACAATGTGCTTTACAAAGTGTGGTCTACAGATCTTCTACATCAGAGTTCATGATTAAAAATGCAGATTCTAGGACTCCTTTCTTAAGATAGTCTGATTCACTGGGTTTAGGGTGAGGTCCAGGAATCTGAGTTATTAACAAAAACCCCTGATGTATATCTTACACCCTGGGTTTGAGAATTGATCTACAGAGCCTTCTGCCCCAAACTGACAGGGTCACTGTTGTCCAGAAACATCCCAGGTGTCCCCGCCTTCACTCAGTATCTCTCTCCCTCCGTGTTTTCCTTTTCTCTGCACACCCTGCCTGTCTCTTCTGCAAAACCTTCCCAACCCGTGCCAGCACAGAGGTCTCCATCCTCTGGTGAAAACAGTGGACACCCAAACCAGCGATCCTGAGTGTGATCTGAGTTTCTTAAGAGTCTTCAGTGGTCTAACAAACACATTCACAAGCAGTTTAAACCTTACAAAATGTACCCTGCATTAGCAACCTGCTTCAGTTTATTTAACTCAGCAATTTGTCTAACTCAATCACACAAACTTTTCTTTTTTCCCATAGAACATTTTATTCCATAGCATAAATCTTTAGAAATGCTGTCTTATTGCCATTTCTTTGGGAACTAACCATGGCATTTTAGATAGTAAATTTCTTCAGTTACAAAAGAAATTATGACTGGTAATTATTGATTATGGCTGAGGACAAGGGGCTGTGAAGTTGACTGTGGACCTTTATAGAAGGGCTTGTGGCAGTGATAGAACTGCAACAGGAAGGAGGTGAAAAAAATGTCACAGAACAAGGAACTTGGAAAACATTTTAAATGCTGAGTCTCACGTTGGTATTTTTAGCCATTTCTAAAAACCTATTTTTAAAAATTATTTTGCATTTTTCAACTTAAAAAAAATTTATTATTTTAAGAGCCTGTTTTCTATGTCTCTTTTCCATAGAGTGTTAAAAGCTATGGAAGGAAAACGGATAACAGATCAGCTGGTAAGTCATAATAAGTATTTAAATTACTGTTCTTCATACTTGACACTACATATTTTTAAGTTGGTACAGCTGAAAAATCATTTTGAATTTAAGTTTATTTTGGTCATATCTAATAGTCCTCTGCTTAAATGCGTTTGTGATGTGGTTTTCTCACGCATTTCATCTAGACCAGCGGTTCTCAACCTGGGGGTTGCGACCCCTTTGGGGGTCAAACGACTCTTTCACAGGGGTCGCCTAACACCATCCTGCATATCAGATATTTACATTACGATTCATAACAGTAGCAAAATTACAGTTATGAAGTAGCAACAAAAATAATGTTATGGTTGGGGATCGCCACAACATGAGGAACTTGTATTAGGAAGGTTGAGGACCACTGATCTAGATGGACAAATAGTATGTAGGCAATTGATTGTGGAGTCATCATGAAGCATAATTATGAAGTCTGGTATTGATGTAGAAATATAACAACAGTGGGCTGTTACCCGTTTTTGTCAAAAATCATTTATCATACACACACTCCAGATGGATTAATGATTAAATATAAAGAGTAAACTCTTTACTCTTTAATAAAAGTATTAAAATATGGGAGGGGATTTATGTAATCTTGGAGTAGGGAGAACCTTTATAAGCACCAGAAGATAGCATTTTGACAGACTATATAAAAGTGTAAAAGTTATGTATATTAAAAACCTTAAGCAAAATTAACAGTTGAACTTGGGAAAAATACGTACAACATATAGAAATAAACCATTTGATAGCACTTAACATTCTTGTTCCCTTTTGATGGGAGTATCCGTCAACACACAGTTGTTTGGGGGACAACTTTATGGCAACTGGTTTATTTATTTTTTTTTATATCCAGCATTTTTTCCTCATAAGGAAGTGGATGTAAATGCAGAGACTTATGGGTAAAAAAGAAGCTGATTATCTGTAATTAATAGGGCTATTTATGTATTAGGTCTATCTGAATGGTAGACCTAATACATAAATAATCTGTTTATCAGTAAGACTGAGAAAAAAATTATAATACCATGTAGCTTTTAAAAAGAATATGTCACTCTACATATATTCATCTGCAAAGTTGTCCAAGATACATATATATTTCTTTTTTTCGATACAGAGGCTTACTTTGTCACCCTCAGTAGAGTGCTATGGCATCACAGCTCACCGCAACCTCAAACTCTTGGGCTTAAGCGATTCTCTTGCCTCAGCCTCCTAAGTAGCTGGGACTACAGGCGTCCACCACAACATCCAGCTATTTTTGTTGTTGCAGTTTGACCAGGGCTGGGTTTGAACCCGCCACCCTCGGTGTATGGGGCCGGCATCCTACCCACTGAACCACAGCACAGCTATACCAGGCTATTTTTATTTTTTTATTTTTTGGTTGTAGTTGTCATTGTTGTTTGGCAGGCCCGGGCTGGATTCGAACCCACCAGCTCTGGTATATGTGGCTAGCACTCTAGCCACTGAGCTACAGGTACTGAGCCTATCCAAGATACATTTAAGAGGAGAGTCTCACTCTGCCGCCTGGCTGGAGTGCAGTGGCAAGTGTAGTGATAGCTTGTGGCAGACTCTTACCCTGGGGCTCAGCTAATTCTGTTTTGTTGTAGAAACAAGCTCTTGCTATGTTGTAAGGCTGGTCTCGAATTCCTGGCTTCAAGTGATTCTTCTACCTCAGTCTCCCAAAGTGCTAGGATTATAAGTGTAAGCCATAGCACTAGGCCAAAATAGATTTTTTTATTACTTTTTTTGTTTTTTTTGAGACAGAGCCTCAAGCTGTTGCCCTGGGTAGAGTGCTGCGGCATCATAGCTCACAGCAACCTCCAACTCCTAGGCTTAAGTGATACTCCTGCCTCTGCCTCCCCAGTAGCTGGGACTACAGGCACCCGCCACAACACCCGGGTATTTTTTAGTTGCAGTCGCCATTGTTGTTTGGCGGGCCTGAGCTGGATTCAAGCTCGCCAGCTCAGGTATGTGTGGCTGGTGCCTTAGCCACTTGAGCCACAGGTGCCGAGCTCAAAATAGATTTTTTTAATGGGAAAACAAAACAAAACAAAGAGTAGGCTAGGGCTGGGCACATTATCTCATGCCTATAATCCTAGCTACTTGGGAGGCCAGGCAGGAGGCAAGGAGCACTTGAACCCATGGTGGAAGTGGGCCCTGTGGTCATGCCACTGCACTTCAGCCTGGGGGACACAGCAAGACACTGTCTCTTTAAAAGAAAAAGTAGGCTAGGATAAAGTATGATTTCATCTGTGTGAGCATATATTTAAATATAAATACACTTTTACAAATCTGAAAAGTCAACTTCAATACTGAGGGATTACCCTTAAGGAATGGGAATCAGGCAAAATCACATTTCCTTTTTTCTCTTCTGCAGTGTTCAATTTTTCTTCGTGACAGTAAGCTCTGTTCATTTTTTTTTTTTTTTTTACATTAAAAGAATATTTGTGATAAAAGTGGATTTTGCTTATTCTGAATTTTATAGTAGACAGAATAGGTTTTGTGGACAGTTTTTAACTTGTAGGTCTCAGTTTTCTGATCCCTTATTCATTTTAGGGAACCCTGAGCCTATATCCTGGTAATGTGGAGAGGCAGTCTCATATTTCATATAATCTTAGGAGGCTTTTCAGGAAATCTTGAGTTAAATGCTTTTTAAACAAACTTCTTTTTTGCTGGAATTTTATTAATTTACGAGTAATACTTTGTACAAGGACTTGAGGCATTGCTAGTCCCCTAGACAAGCAAGGAGAGCTTGGAGCTCCCAGAGAGCCTCCTAAGCTGACACGGGTGTCCTGGTCTGACTGTCTAGTACAGCGCCACCAGCCTACACGTGTAGCAAGGAGCTGAATTTATTATTTCCTACAATTTTAATTAATTGTTAAATTACCACATGTCTAGTAACTACACAGCTTCTGCACTGAATCATACAAACTTTGTTTCCTTTTCTGTAATTCACTGTGGTGACAAATACAATTATGTTGGTCTTTCTTCATTACATTTTCTAAACGTACCTGAAATAAGTTGTGATCCCAGATAATCATGTTAGTCATAAGAGACCAATGCTGGCTGGGCTCTCCCCTGTAATCCACTCTGGGAGGCCAAGGTGGGTGATTGGTTTGAGCTCAGGAGTTCAAGACCATCCTGAGCACAGCAACAGCTGTCTTTACTAAAAACAGTAAAAACTAGTTGGGCGTTGTGGTGAGCGCCTATGGTCCCAGCCAGTTGATAGGCTGCAGGGGTCCTCAAACTTCTTGAACAGGGAACCAATTCCCTGTCCCTCAGACTGTTGGAGGGCTGGACTATAGTTTAAAAAAAAAAACTATGAACAAATTCCTATACACACTGCACATATTTTATTTTGAAGTAAAAATACAAAACAGGAACAAATACAATCACACCGCCTCATGTAGCCTGCAGGCCGTAGTTTGAGGACCCCTGAAGGCAAGAGAATCACTTGAGCCCAGGAGTTTGAAGTTGCTGTGAGCTGTGATGCCATGGCATTCTACCCAGGGTGACAGAGTGAGACTCTATCTCAAAAATTTTTAAAAACCCAACATTTGTGGTATTTATTGTGTGCTTTTTTCAGAGATGGAAAATAATGTCCTGCAAGATGAGGATTGAGCAGCTGAAACAAACAATCTATAAAGGAAATGAAGAAATGAAGAGAAGTAAGTAACTTGACCCCTTCCCTCCAGCCTTAATAAAAGGCTCACGTGGAATTTCATGGGATTAATAACTAGAGGGACGGAGGGGAGGTGTGAGGTGTTGGGGACAGGAGCAGCTTAGGAAGTTTACTACATGCCTTTCTCTGTTGAGAAACTTTTGTATAAGGAATTTTTAAAATATTAACACAATTGTAGAGGTCTTCAAAAACCTACTTTCCTCAATTAAAAAAGTTGAGGAATGTGTATTCCATTTGCCTCAGCTGACAGGAAGCTCAGAGTCTAACGTGGTTCTCACTTGTAATAGTTAGTGGCTCCTGGCAGAGCACAGGGTGCTGGCATTTTCTCCCTTTAGTGAGTCTCCATATTTTAATCCGTATTAATTTTACTTTTTATTTGTAATTTTACACTTTATCATAAGTTGTCAGAATGAGAGTCCTCTTAGAAATCCTGCATCTTTAGAAACACTCCATGTATTTCTGAAGATAAGTGTTGAAAGCTTAGAATGAGTCACCATAGTAACTTACAAATCACTTTCTTGTCTCCTCATTGCTACTTGTCTGAAAAGTGCTCCTCTTGTCATGGCTGGTAACAGTTTGCATGTGGGCCCAGATCCATAGTAGACAAGTGAGCAGGTGTTTCACGGTGGTGTGTAAAGGTGTGAAGCTTTCTCCGTGGTCATCTGCCCAGTTGTGCCTACAGGGAGTTCCTGATGATCACTAAGCCGGAGAAGCAGGGCAGCGGGGCAAGAAGGTGCACAGGGCTGCAGGCAGCCAGCAGCCAGTCCCGGCTGCACTCTCCAGAGGCTCTACAAGTTACTGGACATGGCTGCCCTCTTTCAACGTCCTCCCCTGTTGCCACACCACCAGGCACCTGTGCTCGTCTTGGAATTGACAAATGTATTTAGCGTGCACATTTCTCTGATGAGCAAGTTTAAAGCCGTGGTCAGCTTTTTAAAAAACACATCCTACCCCCCTAAAACAAAAACGACCACCACAGAAAATAGAACTCATGGCTTTAAGGCCATGAAACAGTGGTTTCCATCCCCAGAAAATTATCAGTTACCTGGTGACCTTTTCAGGTTCTAGAGAATCCTGGGATCTACCTTGGACTTAGGGTCTAAATGTTACAACAATATTAAGTTGGAAAAAAGGAAAGCTTTTTCTTCTTCTTTTTCTTTTTTTTTGAGGGAGGCCGAGATTGCTTGAGCTCAGAAGTTTGAGACCAGCCTGAGCAAGAGCAAAACCCCATCTCTAAAAGTAGAAAAACTAACCCAAATGTTGTGGTGGGCACCTGTGGTTCCAGCTACTTGGGAGGCTGAGTTGAGCTAAGAGGTTCACTTGAACCCAGGAGTCTGAAGTTGCCATAAGCTAGGCTAATGCCACTGTGTTCTACCCAGGGCAACAGAGAGAGACTCTAGTCTCAAAAAAAAAAAAAAAAAAAAAGGAAAACAATGTAAATGTGTGACAGTTCCTACTGTCTAGGTCAAACTCACAAAATTTTGCATACTTTTTTAATTTTTATTAATCATAACTGTATATATTAATGCATTTATGGGATACAATATGCTGATTTTATACACAATTTGGAATACTTACATCAAACTGGTTAACATACCTTCACCTCACTTACTTAATTACTTTGCACACACTTTAAAGGCCCTGCAAGGGTGTCACCCTTTTTTCTTCTCTGCCACACGTTGGAGGAAGAGTTGTCTTTGGCCACACCTTAAATGCACAGACATTAATGAAAGCTGATGAGCAAAAAAGGGTCTGTGCATAGTTTTCATGTTGTCCACCACCACAGATAACCCTGCAGGCTGCAGGTCGGACACCCCATGAGTGGGTTTGGAAGCTCTGCTGGGACTCAAGCCCATGGATTAAGAGCTTGCTACCCAGTAGTCTTTGTGTCATGGTTGACTATCACACAGGAAAGGGCACAAGCTATAAATTATAGAGCCTAATGAATTATTTCTCTAGAATCTTTTAAGGTTTAATAATACAGATGACCTGACATAATGTAATACAGAAATATTATACAGAATAAATTGGGAAGTTAGCTGGCCTGTAGCATCAGGGCAGAGTTGGTCTGTGCTGAAGAGTTCCTTATCCTCATAAGCAAGAACAGATTACAGAAATGGTATCAAATATTTTTATGCTTTGGGGACATGGTGGGGAGGGAAGGATGACTCTGTGGGCTGAGCTGCATTGGGTGCAGATGGGGCAACTGCCCTGCTCCATACTGCTCACCATATTCCAAATATTAAATGTGAAACTGCCCTAAAAAACAAATCTGACCACTGTGACCCAGGACCATGGCTAGATAGATTCATTTGAGAACCCATCAAAAGCTCAGCAAAGATCATGAAAATGAGTAAACTCACTAGAAAATGAGCATGGCCAGAACCAGGAGCCTGGATACTCAGCATATTTATACCATGTTTATACCATGTATATACCATGTTTATAACCAGCGTGTTTATACCAGGCCACGGTGAAGAGACACGTCTAAGGAGAAGCAGAGCTGTGGGCCCCGTTACACCTGCAGCTGAGCTCCTGGGCCCCGTGGTCCTCAGTAAGAGGTGGTTTGGGCCTAGTAAAGGAGCTGAGAGCTGGGTCTAGATACTGCACAGGAGAGTCCCAAGGAACGAAAGGTCTGGGGAGCATCTGGGGAGCTCCCCTTGTTGAATGATTAACATCTGGACAGTAGGGGCAGTAGTGAGCATCCCCAGGGACGAGTGGTGGGGACAGCAGCACGGGGGTGGGCATTTGGGCGTGATGACTGGTTGAGGGTCCATCATTACGTACCTGGGCACATTGAAGTGCTTCCATCGTGTAGTGGGGGTTCCATGTGTTGTGATTGAGCACAGCTGGCATGAGGGTATGTGGAAGGGAGATGTGGGTGTGTACCAGGTGGGTGGTGGCCTGAAGGCTAAGGAATTTGGTCTGTTTGATGGGTGGTGGTGGATTGCTGAGCATGGCTGGAGTTTATAAGGATCCCAAGTGAAAGAGGCCAGAGGGCTTGAAGTTGAGCCGAGTTGGAGATGGGCTGTTTGGTAGCATTACCTAGGATTGCCATAGTGGAAGGGGAAAAAAAAGTCCTGATAGACTGTAGGATATCTAATGGAACTGACCATCAAGGGGTTGCAACCTTAAAGTGGAGGTGATTTTCCTGAAAACATAATAAAGTTGGTTGTAAACTTGAGAATATAAGCCTCCTGAATATCTGAGCGTTTACAACTTGGTTTTGTTACTCAAGTGAAACTTGGATACAGCCCAACAGTCCTAACAGGTCTTAGGGTTTAGAACCTAAGGGAGCCCCACAGAAGGGACTTCAGTCAGTTTGAGTCTCCTTCCCTCCCTGCTCCCCCTCGGCCTTGCTTTTGTTTCCCTCGCAGCACTTAAAATGCTAAGCATATGTGTTCTGGGGACCTCACATATGTGCAGAGCCCACTGTGACTTCTCCAAGCTCTTGGGGTTTCTGCTGTCCACATTCTTTGTTAGATCAACACTTGCTGTGAGATTATCCTGGGTTCTGTGTAACCCAAGGCACACCTAAAAGGTTTGTAAGGAAAATCAGATAACCAGTAAGTTTCTAAAACTTGAATTAGATATCTTTTCTGGTCGACATGACCCTTGGTGCTTGTTGTAAGGAGGTCAGGTACTTCCCATGCTGAACTGCAGCTCCACGCTCCTTTTACTGACCGGTGGCCACCAGGGATCCAGAGTCGCTTTAGTAATGGGCCTCTTTGCTTACATTTGATGTCTCCTTGAACTGAACTCTCAAAATTTCCACTTAGTGAACATTAGTGACTTTATTGAGGTTTTGCTTACAGTTTAAATTACAGGAAAATTGAGGGGTGGAACTCTCTGTACTTGTAATTATTGGGTGTGGTTTATTTATTTTAGATTCTGAAGGCCTCCTCAAAACCAAGGAAAAGAATCAGAAGCTTTACAGTCGAGCACAAAGGCACCAAGAGAAAAAGGAGAAGATTCAGAGGCATAACCGCAAACTTGGTGACCTGGTAGAAAAAAGAACTCTTGACTTAAGAAGTCACTGTGAGCGTCTGGCAGATCTCCGGCGGTCCCATATATTAGAGCTCACCTCTGTCATTTTTCCAATCGAGGAATTAAAGACTGGTGTGAGGTACAGTAAGAAGTATTTTGACTCCACGACTAGATCAAGTTCCAAATACTATTTTTGAAGTCTATCAGCACCTCATTTATTGGCTGCTTCCAGCGTCGCTGATTTTCACTTAAGTGAAACTTAAGTCCCATGTGTGTCAGCCCACAGCGCACCTGAACGGGGACGGGGGCAGTGGGTGCAGCAGGGCCCAGGCATGCACTCACAGCTGCAGGTGAGGCCGACACTCGCTCCTGGTGAAGAGCCTCCAGGAGGGGTGTCAGCTGCCACCCCTACTCTGTCAGTTGTGTGAAAGGCATGTTCTTAAACCTCAGAGTCTTACTTCCTTGTCTGTTACGTGGGCATATGAAATGCCTACTTCACAGAGAAATCACAAGCTCTGGTGTAAGAAAACACTTTGCGCTTGGGGTCCCCCAGAGGGGGCACTGCGTGCTGACTTGGCCTTTCCTGTGGCTATGTGCAGATACTCACAGTGTTTTAATTTCCCCAGCACTGCTGCTGTGCAGATTTGGAAACCTCCGTCAAAGGCGTTCACTAACGCTCTCGTTGGCCACCAGGCTGTTCCCAGCAGAGCTTTCATGTCTTCTGGCGGCTCTCACTCTCCCTCACCTTTTCCTAGATCCTGACGGGGGCCCCTTTCTGGTTTTGTAACTGTTCTTTGCTGCCTGCGCTTCAGCCTGGCTTTTACTTTGTTGCCAGAGTCAACTTCCTAAAAGCCTAAAATTCTGATTGTTGCTTCCAGCTTGAAAACTCTAAGTAATTTCTCATTAGTAAGAGCTGGCAAATAGAAAAATAAAAAGGCACATTCAAAATAGATTAGGACAGAAAGTTTTCAGAAAAAGACATTCAGGTGGCATTTTGGAACAACAGGGGAAATTTGGACTATCCAGTAATTGGTGTCAAGACAGCTGGCTAGGCCTTTGAGAGGGAAGGAGGGGGAAGCTGGCAAAACAGAAACATTGTGCCAAATTAAATTCTGACGGGTCAGAGCTATCAGGTTTAAGGCATGTTTCCAAAGGAAGTGACCAGAAGGGAATGACCAGGTGCTGCTTGACCTTAGGAGCAGACGGCTGAGTAGAGTGTGTGGTCTGGGACTGGGTTTCAGATCCATGGAGGCTGTTAGCAGGACAGTGGGAGAGATGGGAGAAGGTCTGTAGATTACTTAGTAATAAGGCAGCTATGTCAGTTACCTGATTCTGATTATTATATTTTCCTGAACTGATGATTTGGGGTAGTTAGGTGAAGTGTATGCAAGAAAACTTTAAAATTCTTCCAACTTTTCTGTAAGGCTGAAATTTCTTCAAAAAGAGAACATACACAGAGGGAGCCAAACAGAACGTATACACATTTTGAGAAAGGAAAAACTGCATTGAGTCACATTAGCACATTAGCATTGCACAAAACTGCAAGTCGCGTTAGCCACCTCTTGTTATATTACAAATTTAACAGTTTTTCATAAAATGTGTGTACCTTGTTTTGGCACCTTCTGTGCATACTAGAAGGAGGAACATGGAGAAAACCTCCTCTTCTGTCCTGTGCTGTGTAATCTTTACCTGGTGTATATTATTAGATACCATTATTTTTTTCTTTTTTTAAAAGAAGCTAGTGGTTGGCTCGGCACCTGTAGCTCAAATGGCTAAGGCCACATACACCGGAACTGGCTGGTTCAAACCCAGCCTGGGCCTGCCAAACAACAGTGACAACTACAACCAAAAAATAGTCGGGTGTTGTGGTGGGCGCCTGCAGTCATAGCTACTAGGGAGGCTGAAGCAAGAGAATCGCTTAAGCCCAGGAGTTAGAGGTTGCTGAGAGCTCTGACGTCACAGCACTCTACTGAGGGCGACATAGACTCTATCTTTAAAAAAAAAAAGCTGGTAGTTTTAAGATGAAGAGTTCTTATCTGTTTCCATTTCTCTGAAGTCCGTTGGATGGGAGAAGGAAGGCAGAGGTTCTACTGAGGCCTGCCCTGGCACCTAGCCTGCTCTGTGTCATATGTGCCTTGTGGCAGAAGAAAAGGGATTGAAACCCACTGGCCAAGAGAACAGAATCTAAACTTGGTGCAGCACAGAGCCCTTTTTATAAAACACTAACACATTTTTCTTTTTGACTGTGTTGACATTTGCACTGATGGCTCTGAATCCATGGTGGGGCTTCTGGTACCTTGACACTTGTCAGAGCAGTAACTCCAGGCTGCAGTCACAGCATTATATTCCACCATGCGACTGTAGGTAACGAAGGAAAAAAGTTTCTTTTAAGAATATCTTCGGGCCAGGCATGGTGGCTCTCGCCTATAATCTCAGCACTCTGGGAGGTCAAGGTGGGTAGATTGCTGGAGCTCAGGAGTTTGTGACCAGCCTGAGCAAGAGAGAGACCCTGTCTCTTTTAAAAATAGAAAAACTATCTGAGCATAGTGACTTGCGCCTATAGTCTGAGCTACTCAGGAGGCTGAGGCAGGAGGATTGCTTGAACCCAAGAGTTTGAGTTTGTTGTGAGCTAAAATGCCACTGTACTCTAGCCTGGGCAACAGAATGAGACTCTGTCTTAAAAAAAAAAAAAAAAAAAATCCTTGATGAAGTAGTAAAAACCTTGGCCCTTGAGTACATATCTTTTTCTTTTTAATGTACAGTTGTCCTAGGACCCCAGCAGACACCAAACTCTGAGGATGCTCAAGTCCTTTATGTAAAATGAGGTAGTGTTCTGTGTGGTGCCTGTGGCTCAAAGAGTAGGGTGCCTGTCCCAGATACTGGAGGAGGTGGATTGAAACCCGGCCCCAGCCAAAAACTGCAAAAAAAAAAAAAGGGAGGGGGGTAGTGTTCTATTTGGCATGTAACCTCTGCACATTCTGCTCTATACTTTAAATCATGTTTAAATTATTTGTAATGCCTCATGCAGCATTAATGATATGTAAATAGTTATATTTATTTGTATTTTTTGTCACATTGCTGTTTGTTATTTTCCCCCTGGATATTTTCAACTCCACAATTGGTTGAATCCACCGCCTGGGAAGTGGCAGCTGTGGGCGGAGGGGCTGACGGCCCTGGACAGGACTGGAGTCTGCGCTCAGGCTCGTGCTGGGGCACCTCGACTGGCTCGAGGAACAGCTCAGGAGTGACTGAGCTGCCAGCTAAAGTAGCTGCCCTTTTGCTTTTGGACACTGGATATTTCTTAGTTTTAATTTCTGTACAGCATAAATATCAGTAATCTAGCCCATACAAACAGAAGCTCTTTGGGATCCTCAAAATGATTTAAGTATTTAAAGGGATGTTGAAGCCATCCCTCAACGAGGATGTGCGAGTCGCTTCTCGACATCCCCATGCGTGTGCTCCGGCTGCGGCCTCCGCTCATGTGCGCCTGGATGTCCTGGCACATCTGGTCATGCCCTTGTTAAAGCATGAACTCTTGAAACCCCTATGTGTTTTCTGTCTCTAGAGATCCTGCAGATGTGTCTTCAGAGAGTGACAGTGCCATGACCTCCAGTACTGTGAGCAAGCTTGCTGAAGCCCGGAGGACAACCTACCTCTCAGGACGATGGGTCTGTGACGATCACAACGGAGACACCAGCATCAGCATCATAGGACCTTGGATCAGCCTCCCTAACAACGGTGACTACTCCGCCTACTACAACTGGGTGGAAGAGAAGAAAACAACACAGGGGCCCGGTGAGCTGCAGAATATTCTTTGAAAGTTTATGTACTCGTGTATGTGTGTGTGCACAGGAGATAAAATGTGCATAATAGAGTTAACAGTTTTAACGTGAACAATTCAGTGGCATTCAGTACGGTCACAACATTGTGCAGCTGTCATCCTGTAGGTCCAAAGCATCTCCATCACCCCAAACAGAAAATGCAGGGTGTGAAAGGGCCACAGTTCCCAGCCTCCCATTCCCCCGCCCCTTCCCTCACGTGCTGTCTGTCTCTGTAGATGGGGTGTTTCTGGCGCCTTATCTGAGTGGAATCACAGAGCAGTGCCGTTGTGTCTGGCATCTTTTACTGTATGTAGCATGCTGTTCTCAAGGTTAATCTACTCTATAGCATATTTCAATATTTTATCCCTCTTGTGGCTAAATAATAAGTCCATTGTATAGATATGCCACATTTTGTATATTTATCTTATTACTTGGTGGGCTGAAAATATTTTGTATTTTATTATTCTGTTGTTTTTGTTTGTTTCTCCAATTGCTTATGGAGGCAACAGATTTTTTATATATTTCACCTTTGGGGGGTTGATTTGCTTTGTTTATATAAAAAGACGATACTGAAAGAAGTATTTGCCTGTTGAGTCCTGCTTTTAGATTATATCTTTGCAATGTATTGGTCTTAGTCCTAAATGGAGATCAAAATAACCCAGGGGAAAAATCCTTTAAAATCCCTGTAGTAGGCTGGGCACAGTGTCATCCTAGCACTCTGGGAGGCCAAGGTGGGGGGATTGTCTGAGCTAAGGAATTCGAGACCAGCCGGAGCAAGAGTGAGACCCCATTTCTACTAAAAAATGAAAACTGAGGCAAGAGGATCACTTGAGCCCAAGAGTTTGAGGTTGCTGTGAGCTATGATGTCACAGCACTGTACCCAGGGCACAGAGTGAGACTCTCTCAAAAAATAAAATAAAATGAAACTCTGCAGTTCCTCTTTGGAGAAGGATTGTTCACTTAGCTACAAACATTTATTGAGCATGTGCCTGTGTCATGCACATTGCTGGACGCTGGTGATACAAAGGTGACCAAGACAGATGTTGCCTGAAAAGGGCAGGAAACAGTAAATGGCAGAGTTCAATGTCCACTGGGCACTCTGGAAGGACCTCATAGCACCCCAGGGCCAGGGGTGAGTGTGTGATTAATTAGCAGGAATGTAATGATAAAACTGTAAACCATAAGATCTTGGTTCGTTAGCATGTTTGTTGAAATAGAAGTTGCTTTGTGTATGATCATGTTTTCATTATACCTTAGACATGGAGCATAACAACCCCGCGCACACCATCAGTGCTGCGCTATGCTACGCCACTCAGCTGGTCAACATCTTGTCTCACATGCTTGATGTGAATCTGCCCAAGAAGCTGTGCAACAGGCAAGTAATCATAGGTGGGGACGGCTGTTTATCATGATCTCTCACGTTTCTGTGGTATTCCTATTGATTTTGATTAAACCAAAACAAAAATTAAGTATTACCAAGACAGAGAAGGTCTAACTGGAATATTAAGATTAATTTTAAAAGCCTTATGTGCAACTTTGTTATGTTACACTTCTGTGTGAAGTCTGAGAAGACCACCCAGAACACAGGAGGAGGAGGTGTTCAGGGATGCACTTCTGGTCTGCATGTGTAAATTGTAACAACTGAATTTTTTCATTTTTTTTTGATAAAAACTTCATGTAGTTTAAAATTGAAAAAAAAAAAAAAGGCCAGGCGCAGTGGCTCGCATCTGTAATCCTAGCACTGGGAGGTGAGGCTGGTGGATTGCCCAGAGCGAGACCCCGTCTCTAAAAATAGCCAGGCATCGTGGCAGGTGCCAGTGGTCCCAGCTACTCAGGAGGCTGAGGCAAGAGAGTGACTTGATCCCAAGAGTTGGAGGTTGCTGTGAGCTGTGACTCCACAGCACTCTATCTAAGGCGACAAAATGAGACTCTGTCTCAAAAAACTAAAAAGGAAATAAAGATAAGTAGTTTCCCCAGTTCTCATTAAGACCTGCCTACCACCCTATTATTGTTGCGTTTCAAGCAAATATAAATATGCTAGCACTACCCCTCGCCCCCACTTAAACACAGATGGTAGCATGCTTTACTACAGCATTTTATACCTTGGTTTTTAAGTTACTTCTCTGACAAATATTTGTGAGGTGCCTCTGTACGTCACACGTGATTTCAGGCATTGGGGGCTACACTGGCAACAAAAACAAATCCTACTGGGACTTACATTTTAATGGAAGACACGGTAATAAGTCAGCACATATCAGATGGTGGTGAGTGCCATGGAGAACATTAAAATAGGGTGAGAAGCCAGGACTGTGGCAGCAAGGAGGAGCTTGCTGTGTTTGAGTGGGTGTGTGTGTGGGTCACTGGGGGACCTGAGGGAAGTGCACAGCCCTGGGGAGAGGAACAAGGGCGGAGAGGAAGGTCGAGGTGCACATCTTATGGGACTCACGGGGCCACGTATCCCTTCATCTGTCATCTGCATGAAGTGGACATTTACTGAGTTTTTCTATCTATAAAAGTATCAAGATCTTATTAGTCCCCTGTTGATGCTTCAGGTAATGATATTTTACATTCACCATTTCTTTAATGTGTAAATATTTGCGTAGAATTAATTTCCTAAAGTGGAATTACTTGGACCAAGGGCATATGCACTTGTAACTTGTCTAGATGTGGTGAAATTTACTTCACAAGAGAGCAGTTTTTAGAAGATCTCTGATAGGCTTGGCGCCTGTAGCTCAAGTGGCTAAGGCGCCAGCCACATACACCAGAGCTGGCGGGTTCGAATCCTGCCCAGGCCTGACAAACAACAATGACAACTACAACCAAAAAATAGCTGGGCATTGTGGTAGCACCTGTAGTCGCAGCTACTTGGGAGCCTCCAACAAGAGAAGCAATCACTGAAGCCCAGGAGTTGGAGGTTGCTGTGAGCTGTGATGCCACGGGACTCTACGCAGGGTGACAGCTTGAGGCTCTGTTGTAAAAAAAAAAAAAAAGAAAATCTCTGATAAATGCAGTTTACTGAGGAGGCAAAGGACACAGAGTGTGTTTTATACCTCAATGGACATTTTAACATAGACTTTCTTTAAAAAATCCAAAACTATGTAAATTGTTTGTTTTACAGTGAATTTTGTGGAGAAAACCTCAGCAAGCAGAAATTTACTCGAGCAGTGAAGAAATTGAATGGAAATATTCTTTACCTTTGTTTTTCTCAGGTATGGAGAGTATGTTCTGAACTGATTTTTAATTTGTAACATAAATGAAAGTATTAATCAAGTCTTTGCTTTTTCTAGCATGTGAATTTAGATCAGTTACAACCACTGCATACCCTCAGGAATCTAATGTACTTGGTCAGTCCAAACTCCGAACACCTAGGCAGGTAAGAAGAGTATTTGTTACTTGTCTCTACATGTTGTATTTGTGACTGTTTTTAAGTAGAGTTGTACATGTGGGCAGAGTACAGAGGCCTCTTCTCTGATCCCAAACTCACAAAAGGAAAACTTAATACAGTCCCATACAAAAGGAAATAATAGCTAATCATATCTGAAATTTTATTGTCCTTTTGCAGAGAAAAAGAGAAAATAATATCAAACATTTTTAACACCCAAAATGCAATAGACATGCCTGCAGTAGAGCGTTCCCCTGGCCTCCCTGAAGACCCCATGCCATTTCTGAGAAGCTGCACCTGTTCATTTCCCAGCGCTTCCCAGCTGTGTGCCGTGTTCCTTCCCCAGCGCTGCCCAGCTGTGTGCCATGTTCCTTCCCCAGCGCTGCCCAGCTGTGGGCCGGTAGCCTCCCCCCGCGCGGCCCAGGTGGGGGCCGGGTGCCGCCCCCGCGCAGGCCCGCGGGGCGGCGGGGGGTGTCC
>CAUYPK010058394.1:0-34285 GCA_963574355.1 Loris lydekkerianus | reverse complement strand
TTGTTCCAAAAATTCGGTGATTTCCTTCTTAATCTTATCTATAACCCATGTATCCTTCAGCATAAGGTTGTTTAGCTTCCATGTTTTTGTATCGGTATGCAGGTTCCTGTTGTTATTTAATTCAACTTTTATTCCATGATGGTCTGAGAAGATGCAAGGAACAATTTCTATTTTTAAAAATTTGCTGAGGTTAGATTTGTGGCCTAGGATGTGGTCGATTTTGGATTATGTTCCATGGGCTGGGGAGAAAAATGTGTATTCAGTTTTGTTGGGATGAAATGTTCTGTAGATGTCTGTTAAGTCCAGATGTTGAATGGTTGATTATAAATCTAAAATTTCTTTACTGAGCTTCTTTTTGGAGGATCTGTCCAGGACTGCTAAAGGGTGTTATACTCTCCAACTACTATGGAAGTGGAAGAAATCGAGTTGCTCATGTCTGTTAGAGTTTCTCTTATAAATTGAGGTGTGTTGTGGTTGGGTGCATAAATATTAATAATTGAGATCTCATCATATTCAGTATTACCTTTGACAAATATGAAGTATACATCCTTATCCTTAATTATTTTGGTTGGTTTAAAGCCTATTGCATCTGCGAACAGGATTGCAATACCTGCTTTTTTCTGCTTTCCATTTGCCTGGAATATAGATAACCATCTCTTCACCTTGAGTCTATATTTGTCTTTTAATGTAAAATGCGATTCTTGGATGCAGCAGATATCTGGCTTGAGTTTTTGTATTTAGTAAGCCAACCTGTGCCTCTTTAGAGGACAGTTTAAACCATTCACATTAATTGAGAATATTAATAAGCCTTTCGAGAGTCTGGTGGACATTTTTAATCCTTTTGCGACTGTGGAAGTTTGAATTTGATGAAAAATTTTATGGGTGGGTTTACTTTTGTGGTGGAGAATTATGCTGGTCCATATGGAAGATAGGTCTAAGAATGTCCTGGAGACCTGGTTTAGTTGTTACAAATTTTTTCAACATGTGAATGTTGTTGAAGTATTTAATTTCTCCATCATAAATGAAGCTCAATTTAGCTGGGTACAGGATACTGGGTTGAAAGTTATTTCGTTTTAGGAGATTAAAAGTCAACGACCATCCTCTTCTAGGTTGAAAGGTTTAGCAGAGAGATCTGCAGTTATTCTAATACTCTTCCCCTTATAGGTAATGGTTTTCTTTCATCTGGCAGCTTTCAGAATTTTCTTCTTCATATTAACTTTACTGAAATTGATTATGATGTGTCTGGGGGATGTCTTATTCAGGTTGAGTCATGCTGGAGTTCTGAAACTGTCTGCTATCTGAATTTCAGAATCTCTTGGCATGTCTGGAAAGTTCTCCTTCATAATTTCATGGAGAAGAGACTCTGCGCCTTGTATAGCCACTTTGTCACTTTCGGGGATCCCTATAAGACGAATATTGGTTTTGTTTCAATTATCCCAGAGCTCTCTGAGAGAGTGGTCTGTTTTTGCTCTCCATTTCTCTTCTTCTTTGAGGGTTTGAAAGCGTTCAAAGGCTTTGTGTTCAATGTCGGAAATCCTTTCTTCTGCTTGCCCCATTCTGTTACTGAGGGATTCTACTGTGTTTCTCAGATCTTTGAGGGATGCAACTTCTTGTCTCAATGTGTCAATATCTTTGGTCATTTGGTCTTTGAATCCATTGAATTCTTGAGATAACTTTTGAAATTCTAATTCGAGCTTATTTGCTATCTATATCCTGAATTCAATTTCTGACATCTCGGCTATTTGTTTGTGCATGGGGTCTTCTGCTGTTTCTGCCCTATTGATACTTGGGGGAGTTGATCTACTCTGATTATTTATATTGGCAGAGTTTTTCTGTTGATTTTGCCTCATGATTGTTTTTCACCATTGCCTCTGGCCATTCTCAGAGTTGGGGAGGTGTCTCTCCAAGATTAGACCTCAGCAGGATCACTCTATTATTGCTGGATCTTTGTAGGGCATGACCCTGTGTAGTTCCTCTGGGGCTGCTCTAGCTAGGGAGTTCTGGTTGTGGAAGCAGCTCCGGTGTGTGACACACATGGATCCAGCAACAGGGCTGGGGGTGGTGCACACGGTTCTGGGAGTGCCTGGCGCCCAGTGACTTTGGCACAGAGAGCCCAAGGCTCCAGCAGTCTCTGGCCAGGAGAAGGGTTCTGCGCAGATGCAGGAAGGGCTCCAGAGGGCACGCAGTTACCAGAGTCCCTGGCGAGATGAACTGGCTAGTGTGGAGGCTGGGAGGACACAGGAGGGAGGACGCAGGGTTGTGTGGCTCCCGCAGTTCCTGGTCAGGGAAGGCGGAGGCCCGGTGGATGCAGGTCACTGGTCGGGGGTCACTGCACAGTTCTTATGGAGGTCTGGGCGGTGCCAAGCCCATGAGTTTGAGGTTGCTATGAGCTGTGACATCACAGCACTCCACCCAGGGCAACAGCCCAAGGCTCCAGACGTCAAAACCGTCCCACATTGCCCATAAGGATTAAGGCTGTAAGGCAGCTCAGTCCCTGCCTTTGGGCTGCTCAGCCACTAAGTTACTTTGTTCCACCGATCCTTGCTCTGGGACCCTGAGGGTGGAGCTTGCTGGGGCAGGTCTTTCACAATGGCTTTCTGTGCCCGGCTCAGTGGCTCAGTCTTGGGCCCTAGACAATGCCCAAAATTCTACACACTCCTGCTCAAGCTCTACCCAAGGCAGTTCAACTGAGTGCCAAGTCCAAGAACACCAAAACAATTCACAGGTAAGGCCTTTCCAGTTTGCAGTCTCACTGCTGCTTGTACTTACGGTTGCTGACGTGATTAGGTTGATCGAACACACGCAACCACTTGCCATTTTTCCACTGTTTTTGTCATCCTCTTGGGGTCCAGAAGTGCCTTGCTGGCTCCCTGTATCTTCAAAGGGATGATTATAGGCAGATCCCACCAGCCAGAGATGCCTGGAGTCTTGTCTCCCCAGACTCTCCATGCCCAGTTGCAGGGAAGCTGTTACTCGGCTGCCATCTTTAATCCTATCTCCAATTTCCCTTTCTTTAATTTTGACTTATGACATTTCAAAGCATATTGTTAATTTCTAAATATTGGGGATTTTATAGATGTCTTTTGTTTCAATTTATACTTTAATTCCTTTATGAACTTAACATATTTGTATTATTCTAGTCTTTTTATAATTTGTTGAAGTTTTGTTTATCACCCAGAACATGGTTTATGTTGGTGAATGTCTCATGTCTACTTCAAAAAAGTGCGTACTCAGCTGTTTACTGCCAATAAAGTCAAGTTTATTGAAACTGCTAGCTAGTTCCTTTATAACTTTCAGGATTTACTTCTTCTATCAATTCCTAGGAGAGAAATGTTGAAATCAACAAATATAATTGTGAATTTGCCCATTTACTTTTGTAGTTCTCTTACCTTTTGATTAATATATTGTAAAGTGCTGCTCTTAGGTAAATATGTAATATTTACTAAGACATTAATTGAATATAAACTGTCACACATAGGATTTTACCAAGATGAATAGATACATGACATAAAAATATCTATTTATGATTCTTTGGACACATGCTGAAAACTTGGAAGTATGTATTTTGTACTTCATATTAAATCAAAGGAAAGTTCATAGAAAAAACAAACATTAAAAAGGCCTTGAATTAATGTAATTTCATTTTAATAGCACCTTGTACTGTGAAACACTTGGCATTTATTATCTAACAAGTGATACCATGAAAGTTTGGCTGCTTCATGTTTGGTTCTAAAGTGACATTTTATTTAAGTTTACATATCATTCTTTATGAACATTGATTTCCTCTATAGATGGTACTTTAGTGTGTGAGGCAGAATTCTAGGATGGCCCTAAAGATTCCCATATCCTTACCATGGAACTCTACTCAGAAATAAAAATGAACAATGATTGATACATGCAACAAGCTGAATGAATTTCCAGAGAATTATGCTCAGTAGAGAAAAGCCAATCCCCAACCCCAAAGAATACACACTTCATAATTCTATCCATATAACATTTTTGAAGTGGTGAGATTATACAAATGGCCCAATAGTAGATGCTAGAGACCAGAGAGAGGAGTATGTGGGGTGTTCTGCGTGTAATTGTAAAAGGAATGAAAGGTCCTGTTGGTTATGAAAATGTTCTATATGTTGGCTATGTCAGTGGAAGTACCCTTGTTTTGATACTTGACTATACTTCTGAAAAATGTTATCATTGAGGGAGAATGGGCATAGGGTACCTGGACTCTTTCTGCATCATTTCCAATAACCACACGTGCCATGACAATCATCTTAAATACAAGGTTTAATTTTAAAAATCATGAAGCATTTATAATAATATAAACACAAAAATATGCTTTGAATTACCATGCAACTCCATCTCAGTACCCTTTAAACTAGAGAAAACTAGATGTAGCAGTGGGGAAAAATAGCAAAACAACAACCAAAAGGACTCAGGAAAACAATCTTGGTACATGCAGTACTTTAAGAGCATTTAGTGTTTTCCTTCAAAACCTAGAATGGTTTATCTTTCTGCTCTTGAGGCTGTTGGAGTGGGTTTTAATGCATCTTACACTCCTCAGCTTACAACAGTTGCAGCTATTTGCCCTCTTTTTACTAAAGCATTTGCTCTAGTGTTTGCTGCCAGCTTTCCTTCATTGGCACGTTCTTAGAGATGGCCAGTGAGTGATGGAGCTCATGTGCAATTAGGAGATTACCCCTAGCAGTGTCAGGATGACCAACACACACGCCTTTCTCCTCTCAACAGTGTCTAATCTCCTGGGTGAATTTTGCGTGCTTCTCTGAAGTAAGTTTACACAACTCACATATCTTCCCTTTTGCACAACTCACTCTGCATTTGCTAAATCCTCTACAATTGTCTCCACTGACTCTGCCATTCCAGCCTCAGCTCAGTATGTATATGACAGACTATGTCACATTAATGCATGTTTCTCTGAGGGGGGTCTCTGAGAGACACCACTTCCAGTGTTTGCCCAGATTGAAGCACAGATGCAATACTCTATTCTATTCCCCTTACTAAGGGGAATATCTCAAATGTCTTTTGTTCTAATTTACACTTTAATTCCTTTATTTATACTTTTATTCCTTATTCCCTTTACTAAAGGGAATATCTCCCTGGATATTCTATGCACAGGGAGGACTCCCTCTGATAATTCTGATATACCTGTACGGACAATCCCCAATAATCTACATGGTATCCCCAAAGTCAACCATATGTAAGGAAAATGGGAAATTTTAGTTAAATGTACCCCTGTTTACCAAATATTCATAAAATATTCTCTATGTGTTGGCTGTATTTTTGCAAAATTTTGCAATGAGTCTTTTGTAAGCAAACGTACATTTAGTTATAATTTCCTATTTACCCTGGCTATGGTGACTTTTGGGACATCCTATGAGCCAGATTGCCCTTCTGCCCTTGCACTGATACCACCTTCTACCTAGTGGGGTTGGATTTTGACAGAATTTGCCTAAATCATCTTAATGGAAATGTGACTGTGGAACTAAGTTCTTCTAGAAACCAATTTTCTCTCCCTCTTCTGGGGTGAAAAACCCAATAGAACTCCGAGGAGAGGAACTTTCCTATACACAGAATTCTAATGTTTGTGCCTCCTTTTTATAGGTGAGGAACCAGCCTCATCTAAGACTAGCTTTTTTAAAATTTTTAATTGAATAATTTTATTCTGCTTGATGAATCATCATGGTTTTAATTGTTGGTGTCAGTGACTGGAATTTGTTGTAAATGGTTCACTCTCATCTGTAGTTTTTTAAGCCTTTCTGTTATTCCAGGAATTGGAAGGTCATTGCTGCAGCTGGGACCTTCTCATCAGGTGTCAAGTTCACTTCCACTTACTCTTAGTGAATGGCCTTATGAAGATTAGCAGATCCATACTTTTCTGGCAGTATTACCAACGTGTGCCATACAACCCTCCCCATGAATACAAACCCACTGGTTTTTATTACTCAGCAGGAGAACATGCTAATTTCGTGGGCATATCAGGAACCACTGCTGTTCCCGAAACCGTTACTTTATTTCATTTGCAATGAACTCCTCCAGTGCTCTGTCCTGCTATCTCATCTAAAAAATAATATATTCAATGGAAAATTAGAGTTTACTAAAGCCCTCTCTCCATGACATTTGTGGAGGCTGTGATTTCTTCTACTCTGCTGTGAAGTTTTGATGAGATCAAACCACCAAATAATAGTGGGTAGAAATCTAGTATTTCCAGGGACCCAGGTCTGGGTGGGGCTGTGTGCTCTTGTAAACTGGCACTACCCTTTAATTTCCTAGATACAACTGTCCATAATACATTATGGTTGGATTACTACTAATATTAACAATTGGCCCTGACTAGTACCTTGATTTTGATGTGAACTTGAGATGAATTATGGTCTAAAATAATTCTTTTAAGTAAGAAACTAATTTCAGAGTGATCAGAGTCAACTAGAAAGACAGTCACCTTGCTTTCCTTCCCCTGAATGCTGTGAAACTTTCTTCTAAACCTTTACCCACTTTCACAATATTCTGGCTTGCTGTCCCCTGGAGGCACTGGGACACTTCCAGTTGGGTGGTATTCGCTTCAGCTATTCCATGACTTACCTCCTTTAATTCTTGTGTGCAACAAGGGCATTACAAGTTGGTTTACGTATGTACCTGGGGCTTTCTTTCTGTCTTATCTCTACTTTTAAATTCCTTCAGTTTTTTTCACTCTTTTTTATCATATTATAAGTACTTTTGTCATCCACCACAGCTCCATGTATAGTCAACACTTGATTATCTGAGCTAATGGAGAGGAGCATTAGTGTGTATGATATCAGAGAACAAAGAGATTTCCCAGGGGCTTGCCTCAATTCCATGAAAGCATCTGAGTCCCGGAAGCAGGCAGCTATAACCGAAGAGAAGCAGAGAGCAGGAAGCATTTGAATGAAAGAATGAGATGTCACATTCTCACTGCCCTGAGCTCTGCTGCAACTGCTCGTGAAGTTTCCCTCTGCCCTGGCCAGGTTGTTGGGAGAGTCTCCGGAGAGGCTCCAGGGACCTTTGGGCATGAATCCTCCTCCCCTGGCTCTCTCCTTTCCGCTGCAGTGCTTGGCAGAGCCCAACATCAGGCCAGGGCAATGGAAACGCAATGAATGAACGAAAGAGGAGTAAGAGGGAACTGCTTCAGTGCAGTCAGCAAAATAGATGCTTTATGAAGTAAGGAAGGGAAACACTGGCAGTGAGGGCCTCGCCTTTGGGGGAGAGCATGTTAACTGGAGAAAGGTTTTCTTTCCTTCAACTTCAGCTTCCAGCTCCTGCCTGAAACATAGCAGGTGCTTTATCACTATTGAAGGCAGGTCAACGAACCAACGGGCAGAAGAGAAAAGAATGCATCGTGAGTGACAGACGCTTCCTGAGTCGCCTAGAAGCTGCTATTTACAAAACCCACCATCTGGATTGTAGACTATGGGTATTTTAGCAGCAATTATAGGAAGGTTTTCTGGGTATCTGGTTATAAATACGTTTAGTTTTTTTATTGCTGAAGAACAAGACTATGCTGTGCTCGGTTATATAGCAGGGAGACCAAGAAAATTAACATTTCTGAGCACACTATATTCCAGGTAATCCAAATTCCTGGAATAACAGAAAGGCTTAAAAAACTACAGATGAGAGTGAACCCTCAGTAGAGTGTGTGGCTTCACAGCTCACAGCAACCTCTGACTCTTGGGCTTAAGAGATTCTCTTGCTTCACCCTCCTTAGTAGTTGGAACTATAGGCACCAGCCACAATGCCTAGCTATTTTTTGGTTGCAATTGTCATTGTTGTTTAGCAGGCCCTGGCCGGGTTTGAACCCTCCAACCTCAGTGTATGTGGCCGGTGCCCTAACCACTGAGCACAGGTGCTGAGCCCACTATTTCATCTTATTCCTCACAACAACCCTATGAAATAATTATTATTATGTCCATTTGACATGTGAGGCCAAAAAGGATCATGCTTGTTACCAATCTGCTCCAAGTTAGTAAGTAACCATCTGGCTTTCAGATAAGTTCCTTTTTTCTTGAAATACTCTTTATTCTACTTTATGTTATTTACCAGGAAAGATACCAGCTATGATTTATTGAAAGCTTGCTGTGCAAAGCTGCCATATTTAAATAATGTCTAATCTTCCCATTAATGAGACAGGTAGGTACTGCTATCACCATTTCATAGATGAAGATAGAGATAGGGAAGTAAAAATGATCACTGAGGTCACTGGGAGCGCTATGCTGAAACTAAGTCTGTTTTTGACCTCTGTTCTGTATCTTTCCACTGTCATCTGCTGTCTTCTAAATGTTATATTCTTTTACTTAGGCCATATATTATTTAGTTTTATTAATTTAAAGCTTTGGTGTAATTGCTTCACTGCAGTATATAATTTTATTTTCTTTGAGGAACAGGGTATTTTAATCGCAGAACAACAGCCTATGTTTCTATACACACACACACACACACAGATATGCATAGATATATTTTTGTTATATTACAAGGTACCACATTTTATCATAGAAAGGAATCCAGTTTCAGATAAAGCTTATAGAATGCATTTCTAAGGAAAGCATAAGATCCCACTGGCATTAACCAATCATTACTTTGTACCAGATAGAGCTAAATAGAAACTTGTTTTAGAAATTCACTTGTAGTTCTTTCTTCAGTGTGAAAATCAGGACCAGACTTAAGGAGAATAACATAAGCCTCACTATTAATGTCCAAAAATAAAATGAGGCACTTTTGATCTATTGCTCTTTCATTTTACAGGAAAGTGGGAGAAACTCACTGTTTTGACGTCCTGAAAGCCTATTTTGTATTTACTTTTGAACAACACTGCATTTCCTTCTCACTGGGATCTCTGCCTCATGGGGAAGCATGGAGACTCCTCCATCCCACTGGGCCTCTCCAGTGTTTCTTTGGGCACTGGAAAGAAAGCAGCTGCACTTCCAGGGAGAAGACAGCCAAGATCTGGGGTCATAGGTGGTTCTGGGAATGGGATGCTCATCCTTGCCTCGGGTATGCAGTTACTTCTGATATTTCACCCGTGTCCTCCAATTCCCCTTCCTCCCCAAGTTTCCTGGGGCAGTAATATTCTGAGCACCACCTACAAGTGTTTGCAGAGGACATTGGATGGATATTCTCTAACAGCAGAGGGAGAGAAAGAGCTTTTCTAGTTTCTTTTGGCATAGCCAATTGAGGGGCTTGAGAAAAGGTATGGGAATCTTCCTTCTTTCTGCATCTAAATTGTGACTCCTAGAGTGGCCAAAGTGGTATTTCTCCATTATCCCTTAGAGAAAGCAGGAGGTGCACCTAGGGGAGGGATATTGTGTGGAGCCCACGTTGCCCACTGGAGATTCCATGGGAAACTCTAGCAGAAGCGTGGGTTCTGCACGCTCAGCTGCTTCATAGCAATCCTTCCATAGACCTATCCCGTAAAACAAAAGAAAAAAGAAGACTAGACTTCAGGGTAACTGGCCCTTAAATCGACTTACTGATTCCTTGATTTGATGACTGCTTAACCTTGGCCAGCTGTGCAGTGTTGGTCCCGAGTTGTTTTGGAAATGTATAGGTCTCATATTTTGGTACTGATCATACCTTCCAAGAGCCCACCAGATCTCCAGGTTCCAATCCTCTTGACTGTCTCTGAATACAGAGGCTGGTTCTCTGACCTTCTTTCAAGATCATCAGGTTTTCTTTGTACTTTTATATCCTTTCAAAATTTTCTGCTTTCTTTTTGATTTTACTCCTTTTCAATTTATTTATGTGTGACAGCCTCAATCATCCAGTTATCAATTCAGTAAAATCTGTATTGCAGAATGTCCATTTTATCATTCAAGCCTGAAATCTGTTCTGCAATCCTTTTATTTCCCTCCTGAATTGCTTTCAAAGCCCTCTAGGGAGCTGGCCTGCAAAAATAGAGAATTCTCACATTGTTTCCATGAAAGGTGCTATATAACCACACAGCGGGATTATTGTTCCTTTTTCTCTTTCATTTTGGTCGCCCTGACTGATCTGCTCTGCATTGCAAGCACAGTGGCCTTTTTTCATCTTAATTTTATTCCCTGCTGTGGTTACTTTCTTTCAGGGCCATCAGATAGGTGTTAAGTAAAAGACAAGCAGTGTGTCACAAGGAAAATGTAGGCACCTCCCTCCCCTTGTTACTGATTTCTAACACCTTGTCTGACCATTCAGCCGAGTCCAGCAGCTGCTGTCCTGATCCCTTCACTGACTAGGTTCAGTTTCCCTGGGAGTTTCTGCTTTTTTTGTAGAGAACTACCCTAACCCAATCAAGGCAAACTATAAAATTAAATTAATTTAACACATTCATCTAGGTGTTTAATGTAGTATTTTGACAGATCTGCATAAACTGAACTTCCAAAATTTGGCATAAGGGAATAAAATTGATGGATTCAAATTCATTTCTGTTGGTGAAATTCAAAGATTTGTAATCCATCAGCTGTTCTCCCTAATGCACCATTCAGACAGCTCACTCTGCCTCGGGTTGGCATTCAGTCCAAACACCTCTGCTTAAGTGTTAGTGGCTGCATAGTAAAAATTAGCAAAAAACAGTTTTGAGTGAAGATTTAAAATTAAGCCAATATGTTTAGAAATAAAATGAAGCAGGAATTAAAAGAAGAGATTAAAAACTATGCCATTTTTAACTCCAAAAGGGGAATTGATGTAGCTTATAGAAAGCATTAGCTAGTAAAGGCAAAATCATAATAATAATAATAATAAAAAGACATCGAAGAAAGTCTGTGGTTGTGGGAACAGCATATATAAATGTGTTGAGATGTTGGCTCTATGGTTACAGCTCTGTCTTTGGGTGAATCTGTGCATACAGCATTTTGTTTTTCAGAAGGTTTTCTGGTGTAATTAATTGAAAAGAACTATATGCAGAATGTTAAAATACAAAATAGTAGACAATACAGAGTGGAAGAGCTCCAAATGTTTCTGAGGTGTATGGGTGTGTGAGAGGGGGCTGGGAGTGTCTCAGTAAGTATAGTCTTTACTTATCAGGGTATATTATACTTGTTTGAATAAACACAGGATGCCCAATTCACAAAAAATAAAACTCTACCAAGGTGTGAAAGGATATGAAAAGTGGCAGAAGTATTTATTCCCAGTCCTTTAGAACGTGTTTTCTATTCACGCTGAGTAGGGAAATAAAGCTTCTTACTTGGAGAATTCTAGGATGAGGAATATTTATTTCCTCACCCAGAAGAATGACTTTAGGTGAATATGTATGTTTGATGATATTTGAGTTAGCCACATATGAAGCATACTGTAAATATTTCTGTACTATCCTAGAGCCTAAACATCCTGGCTTTTCTGACCTACAAAATGAGGAAGAGGAATCAGGCCAATGATTCACACACAGAGATACTATTGGATAAATGTTTACCTTTTAATTCAGAATGATTTAAAATTTTAGGAAATAGCGAAAGAAATAACTTAGAATCATAGAATTTTATAGCTCAAGTCCCTGTCTTTCACTGAATCCAAAGTGCTTTCTTGATATTTTGAAAAGGTATCAAGGGAAGACTTTATTTTTTTTATGTCACTCACAACTACACCCAATAGGGATGTAAAAACCATTGATTGTAAGATGCATCTTGATTTCAAAGAGTTTAAAATGTGAAAAAAATAGTGCATTTTTGAGTTGATAAAAACAGGGTCTCAGAGAGATCAAGTTCAGCTGAGTTATTTTACAAAAAATGAATTTAAGGTTCAGAGTTTTGAGGGTCAGGCAGCTGCTTAATAAGGAAGCGTGGCACATCACGGGCCATCTGCTCAGCTTTGCTCATTATGCCCTGAGTGCTGCCCTTTGGCACTTTCTTGCCTTATACTACACTCACAAAACTTTCCAGATACAAACAAGCACACTTAGCAGAGTAAGCTAAGTGTGTGGAGTGTGAGACAGTGTGTGTGTTACTGTTTATGATCTCCCGACGTCACCAGCATAAGTGAAGTGCTGGACATCAGTTGATACTAACAATTGTCTCTACTTACAGGTTTTCCTGCGTTTCACAATCACATTTTCACGTATTATATTCATTACTCGTTATTTCTGAGCAGCTGCTTGTGTCAGCGACTTTGCTGTGTGCTGGGCTGCAGCGAGACCGTGCGGGGCTGGGAGAATTACTCACGTGATGATGTGTTTACAGCCACGGTCAGTGCTCTGCAGGAAGGGGAATGTTGGGATAGAGCAAGGTCTAGCAGGAGGATGGTTCTAATTTGGACGCCACCTCCCCAGGTGTTCCTTAATCTGACACCTGCAGGATGCAGCTAGATGGAGAGCACAGTGACCTTTTCAGGCAAAATGAGCTGCAAGTGTAATTATCTGGATACGAGCAAAATTGAGCTTTGTCAGCCTCTGGTGTGAACTTAAAAATCCAGGACAGAGTTTTTAAGCACAAGAATCTCCCGATGGAAAAAGTAAGGGTTGAAGAAGACTAGCAGTTTATTTTTTTCAACATCTAGCCAAAATAACTAACTGGAATTCTGTGTGAATATACTACTTTTGTGGTCAAAAAAACAAGGATCAGAACTGACTGGATGTATTTGTGTTGTGTTTTCCCTGTTTATCTACAGCCTTAATCTTTGCAATCTTGAATGTTTTACTTTTTACCTTAAAGTGTTAAGAGCAATGAGATCAAGAAAGCTAGAGAAATAGTAAAACTTTCAAGAGCATTGAGATAAAGTTGGAGAAACAGGTACTAAAACCTTCAGGGACGATGTCATAAAGGAGAAAGGAGTAAGACCTGGCCCCGACTGATAAAGAACAGAACTCGTCATTTCTGTTTTGCCACAGGGGTTTCCTTCTATTCCATTTGGCCCACTGCTGTGTAGCCTGTGGGGTTAAAGCGGTTATGACTAATATTCATGGAACACTACTCATGAGTTAGATTGGTGCTGTTCAAGATGACAGCCGCTAACTGCAAGTGGCTACTGAGCACTTGTCTAATTTGAAGTGGATGTAAATATAAAAAAATACATAATGTATTTCAAAGTCAGTTTTTACAAAAATTAGAATTAAAATATATTAATGCTGAATTAGCTACGTGTTATAATGATAATAAGTTGGATATATTCAAAATAATTAAAATCAATTTCACCTGCTTCTTTTTAACATTTTTTAATGCAGGTAGTAGAAAATTTGAAGTTACCCATGTGCCTTGCATGGTATTTTATTGAATAGTGCTGGTCTGGTTATTGGGAGTGAGTCGGTGCAGAAATCACAATGGCTTTGGTCTCATGCTGTCATTCCTCCACTAAAGACAGGCCATACACATGACCTAAAATAACAGATTCTGTCAAAAATGATAAAACATGTTTGGAGGGTAGAGGGGCTTCGGTGACATTTCAAATAGTTGATTCAAGGTACATCTCTCTGCATGAAGCAGAAGTGTGGAGTGGGAAAGAAACGAACAGCTCTGCAGAAGAGAATTCCAGGATGAGTAAGGGCTGCAAACACCGAGGCCTGAGACGGGGCGTGTCAGAGAGCTGGAATCCAACAGGGAGAGAGAGGAAAGGTGAAGATGGAAAAGTGGGAGTTCCAGATTACAAGGGAATGACAAAGGGACTTTGTCAGCCAAAGTTAAGATTTTGGAGTCTTGTTTTGAATGCGATGGTGCAGTGGACAGAATGGACAGTGATAATTCCTCCTCTCAGGTCTCCATGCGCCTTTGCAGCCTGACTGTGCAGACCTCGCCCACACTGAAGACGGGTGGGCTTCATGGCTTGTTTGGACCGCTAGAGTGAGCAAAGTGGGCAAGAAGCTCAGTCCTCTCTGTTGCCCACGCTTGTGCTCCATGATGTTAGAAAGCTAAGCTGTGATCTGCTGAATACTGCTCGGCTCAGCAAAACTTCTCCCTCAGTTGTCGATTTTAAGTAGTAATACTTGGCTGTAATTTTGAGCCCCTAAGTTTTAGAGGGGTTTCCTATGCAGGGTTCTTGAGTTTCATTAAATGAGTAACATGTGCAGAGCAGCAGAGGTAATAAAAGGGAATTCCACTGCGATGGAAAGCTGAGACTATAACCAAAGGCATTTTTCTAAGGGAATGGAGGGGGGTGTGAAAGAAATAGAACGAGAATGATTTTAACATCTCAGCTAAAGCAACTGAAAGAATGGGTTTGTCATTGCTAAGAAAGGAAAAACTAGGGGGTAGCCGTTCTGGTAGAGAATTTTTTTCAATTCCTTTTTGTGGGGGAAGTGTCCTTTGCTACATGATTGAATTATATAATTCTGAAGTCACCAGAATAGTGTACATCATACCTAATAGGTGGATTTTTATCCTTCACTCCTATCCCACCGTTCCCCATTCATAGTTTCAATGTTCATTACGCCACCCCTTACTTAACTCCCCCTTGTAAGTGAGATCATGTAGCGTTTGTTTTTTCATTCCTGATATATTTCGCTTACTATAATGATCTCCAGTTCCATCCAGGTTACTGCAAAAGACAACATTTTATTCCTTTTTATGGCTCAGTAGTATTCTATGGTGTATATGTACTACATTTTCTTTATCCACTCATCAGTTGATGGGCACTTAGGTGAGTTCCACACCTTTGCTATTGAATTGTGCTGTAATAAACATTTGGGTGCAGGTGCCTTTTTTATAAAATATAACATGAACTCTTTTCCTTTGATTAGATACTCAGTAGAGGGATGGCTGGAGTGAATGGCATGTCTATTAGTTCTTTGAAGAATCTCTATACTGTTTTCCATAGATGTTGTACAACTTTACTTTCCTACAAACACTGTCCAAGTGTTCCCTTTTCAGCACATCTGCACCAATATCTATTGTTTTTTAATCTTTTAATAATGGCTATTCTGACAGGGGTAAGGTGGTATCTCTTTGTGTTTTTAATTTGCATTTCCATGGTGATTGGTGATATTGAGCATATTTTCATATGTGTTAGTTGGATATTTACCTTACTTTTATATATAAAAAAAAAGTCCTCACTTTTTGATGGGGTTATTTGTTTGTTTGTTTGTTTGTTTGTTTTTTCAGAAGTCTTTTTTTGGTTGTTTGTTTGTTTGTTTTAGTGATTCACTCTTGGTACTTGGTATTTGCCCATTCAGGATTTCTAGTTCTTCTTATTTTGGGCATGGGAGGTTATGTGCTTCCAAAAATGTATACATTTCCTCTCGAGGCATCTAATTCATGTATGCAGAGATTTTGGCAGTAGTCTCAGATGATATTTTGTATTTCTCTGATATATATTGTAATGTCTCACTTTTCATTTCTTTCTTTTTTTTTTTTTTCTTTTTTTGAGACAGCATCTCACTATGTCAACCTCAGTAGAGTGCTGTGCTGTCACAGGTCACAGAAACCTCAAACTCTTGGGCTTAAGTGATTCTCTTGCCTCAGCCTCCCAAATAGCTGGGACCACAGGCACCTGCCACAATGCCCCGCTATTTTTTTTTTTAGTTGCAGGTGTCATCGTCGATTTGAACCCACCAGTCTGGGTATATGTGGCTGGTGCTCTACCTGCTGAGCTACACCCTCCCTTTTCATTTCTGATTAAGCTTGTTTGAGTCATTTCTTTTCTATTTCTGGATAACTTAGATAGTGATCTATCAATTTTTTTTTTTTTAATCTTTTCAAAGAATCAAGTTTTCACTCCTTTGATTCTTCCCCCACCTCCCCAATATGGTTGGGTTTTACTCTGTTCTTTGTTATTTCTTATCTTCTTTGGCTTTGAGCTTGACTTACTTCTTTTTCTATTTTGTTGAATTGTGGCATTAGGTTGTCAATTTGTGGTGTTTCTGATTTTTGAAGTAGGCATGTAGTGCTGTCAGTTCCCCCTTAGCATGGCTTTTACTGTATCCCAGAGATTTTGGTAGTATATATTGCTATTGTCATTCAAGTAGAAAAATCTTGATTTCAATCTTTATTTTGTCATTGATCCATGAATCACTCAGTACCAGATGGTTTAGTTTCCATGTGTTTGTGTAAGTTTTAGACTCCCTCTTGGAACTGATTTGTAGTTTTATTCCACTCTGGTCTGAGAAGACACGAGGTTTGATTTCAATTTTTTTTTTTTTTAATTTGCTGAGACTTGTTTTGTTGCCTAACATACAATCTATCTTAGAAAGTATTCGATGTGCTTATGAGAGGAAGATATGTTCTGTATCTTTTGTGGTATAATGTTCTGTAAATGTCTTTTAGGTAAATTTGTTCTGCTGTCTTATTAGGTCCAGTATTTCTTGGTTGGTTTGCTACCTCAATGATCTACCTATTTCTCTCAATGGAGTATAAAAGCCCTTAGTTATTGATAATGTTGTTTGTTTCCATCCTTACGTCTACTAGTATTTTTTCTATGGATTTTGGAGTGCCCATGTTAGGTGCATATATATTTATGATTGTTATATCTTCTTGATGAGTCAGTTCCATTACCATTACATAATGACCATCTTTGTTTCATTTTACTGTTGTTTTAAAGTCTATTTTATCTTGAATACTGCTTGCTTTTGGTTTCCATTTCTGTATAATTTTTTTTCCATCTCTTTATCTTCAGTCTATGAGAATCTGTGTGAATTAATTGAGCTTTTTGAAGACAACATGTATTTGTGTTATAGTTTTTCATCCTTTCCTCTAATCCATATCTTTTCAGTGGGATGTTTAGACCATTCACAATCAATGTTAATGCTGATATGTGAGGTGCTGTACCAGTCTCCATGTTGACTGCTACCTAGCTTGTTTTCTCTCTTGTTACTATTCTGCAAGAGCTGTGAGTTTTTACTTTTTGTAGTTTTAATACAAATCTGTATCAATCATTCCTTTCATTGTACTGTGTACTTTTAAGGATTTCTTGAAAGACAGGTCTAATGATGACAAATTTCTTTACAGTTTGCTTGTCTGGAAAAGAATATTTTTCCTCTTCATTTATGAATCTCAGTTTTGCACGATAAAAATTATTGGTTGAAATTACTCTGTTTAAGAAGATTAAAGATAGGACACTATTCCCTTCTGGCTTATAAAGTTTCCTCTGAGACATTTGCTGTTAGTTGGATGGATTTTCCATTGTAAGTTACTTGATATTTTCATATCATAGCTTATTAGGATTTTCTCTTTCAGTTTGACTTTGGCCAGACTAATGATCATGCACCTTGGAGATGACTTGTTTATAATGAATATTCCAGGAATTCAAGGCTTTCCTTGCAACAGGATGTCTTAATCTCTAGCAAGATCAGAAAAGTTTTCCTCCATTATTCCTTCAGGCATCTTTTCCATGCTTTTTGCCATTGAATTTGGTAACACATAAGAATTTGATAAGAGCAGTTTCTGTCACAATTTGACAATAACCTAGTTAAAGTGGTCTCAAGAGAAAAAAGGAAAGTGTATGGGAAAAGAGACAGAAAGTGTAAAAAAAAAAAAATCATCCCGAAAATTTGCTTTCATTTAAAAAGAAAGGATTATAACTCAAACTGGGGGTGGGATGGGATTGAGCTTTAGGGTTTTTTTAAAATAAAAGGTATGAGTTATTTCTCATTAGAATGCTGATAAAAATGAATATATTGAACAGTAAAAATGGATGATAGGGATGTCCTTACATAAGAATGTAGGTACAATGTGGGAAACAGAATTCTTGACTATTATGAATGGATGGATCTGAGAGTACCAATAGCTCCCAGGGTGGCAGGAGGGAAAGAGGAGAGGGCTCACATTCATATAAATAAGCAGGGAAGTCACTCTTGGAAGAATGTGGACTTTTTCTACTGATGGCTTCTCTTGTCTTAAGGAGACCAGAAGCAAATTAGCCAAGCAAGTCTGAGTACTGGGGTGCTGGGTTGACTGTTGGAACAAAAGAAGGTAATTGTTTCAGAAAATGCGTAATTTGGCATAATACACCAGATAACCTGAGGATCTTTCTTAAGATTCACAAGAAAACATTTAAGTTGAGATCATCTTCCTGGTGTGTGCTTTTTGGTTGAAAGATGCAGAGTAGATAGGAGCAGACTTTAACCAGGGTTGTGATTTAACCAGGGAGTACCACAGAATCTATTGTTTTTGACGGGTCATAGAATGTTAATTGGCTAGCTAGAGTAGAAATGTGAGGAATGATGAAAAGAAGTCAAAACTATAGGGTCAGGGGATCTGAGATCCTTATTTGAAGATTTGTGTTTCAAATTTAAAACTTTACATGAGTAACTGGACATATAGGAGGTAGTATTTGGAGAATGATGTGCTTGAAAATGAGATGTCATTTTAGTAAATGAGGTCTTTAATGGGAATAAAGAAATTGTTTTTTAATGAGAATAATGTCACATCCTAAGCATTTTGGGGAATGTTGGGGCAATTGTTATTGTCACAGTGGTTGAAGGTGATGTAGGAATTTAATGGTAGAGCCAAGAAGCCAGATGATCATCAGTATTTGGAACAATACATTATATCTACCTCCATTGACTCTGTCTGTTCCGCTTATAGTGATTTTACATATACAAATGTCTTTGTTTACATCATTTAAAAATATTAAATATCAGATTATTGTTTGAAATTGAGTTTTGTAGATCGGCTTGCAATTAAGTACTTACCAATGTTTGTGTTCTTCTCACACGTTATTTTCTAATGAAATAATCAACTTGTTAAAAATAAGTAAATCAATGAAGGATGCTGACAAAGTTAGCAGGAATAAGTCATATTTTTAAGATTTAAAGAAAAAGTTTGAGAAATCCATTATGTCTGGAATGCATACAAATCTTCTAATAAAAGTATAAATTGCTCTGTGCTTCTCATATGCAAATATACAGGCACAAAATAGTAAACTTCATATCATTAGGGAAATTGATTTTACTAAATATATAAAAATTTTTTATGCTGACCAAGGAAAGCTAAGTGAAATAAATTTTCCATTGAGCAAATTACTGTGTAAAGAATAATTGATGGGATGGGGAAATATGTCAAAAGTTAGCTGTGAAATAAGCTGTGGTCAAAACAAATTTTCATTACAAGTGGATGATCCTTTCCTTGGATAATGAGGTTTTACTCATTTTATATGATGTAATGATATAGAATGAACAATCATAGAGAAAATGTTATTTTAATAATTACTGATAATAAATTTGAAGGAGCCATGTACATTTGAAACATCTAAAAACTATTTTATGGAAAAGAATTTCCCACTTGGAGGTCATTGCTTCTTTTACAGATGAGAATGCCAGCTCTGGATGGCTGGCTATGCGAATTTATAGCTAACTTAAAAAATTGCACCCAGCATTTTAGCTATTTCATTGCATTATTCATTAGCCACATAGTCTTTGAAAATTTTTATCAAGAGCTCAACAAATCAGTGAATGATTTTAGCAGTGTCAATAATAAAATTAAAAATTACTCTTTGAGTGATCAGTTATTTCATACAGAACACGCAATAAGATTTTGGATATCTTATTCCAGATATCTTAAAGTATCTTTAAGATATTCTTGAATATCTTGAAAAGTTACATGAGGTCACCTGCTATAGAACCAGATCATTTAAATTAATTAAACTGAAGTAAATAATAAAGACTTTCACAGCATTTACAAATGAAATTTACAGCATTTACAAATGATCTTGCTACTGAGAATATTTAATTTTTCTGTTTTTGGAACAGTTTAAATTTTAAATATACTTATTTGGGAATAGCAGATAAATCTTGTTTTCATTTTAATAAACAAAATGTAATGGTTCGATTTAAAGTTTTGAATGAACAACAATACCAGATTAGTTGACTAAAAATTATTGTGCATCATGTTAGCCATGATATGCAAAAAGAATTAATTGTGACAAAAACAACAAAAAAATCCTTTTAGATCATACCACCATTTAATCAGTCTAATTATAACAGGATTTAGATCTATTTAAGGCTCTTATATCCACATTTTTGAAAATAATTTAATTACCTATAGCTTTTCTTCTTTTTAGCAACATGTGAAATTGAAGAGATTATAGATTAGCACAGTTTCAGCAAAAGCAGCAAATCTATTTCCTAAAATATTTGAGATAAGACTTAAAAATGTTTTATTTTTGTTCTCTAGAGACAGGATCTTGCCATGTTGCCCTGGTTGGAATGCAGTAGTTACTCAGAGGCACACTGCAGGCTTGAACTCCAGGGCCCAGGCAATCGTCCCTCTTCAACCATCCAAGCAGCTGGCTGACAGGCATGCACCGTGGTACAGGCAGTCTTTCTAAATACTCAGCACCAAGTATTATGAAATTAATACAGCCATACTCCCCCAAATTAGAACTGCTTAGTATTATTGTCATCCTTGTGTTTAAAATCATTTTTGTGATGGTTTAAAAAATCTATATTCTGAAAATTGGGTATTGAATTTATTTAGATTGTTTGTAAAATTGTTTTCTATCATACTATGAAATTGTTCTCAAAGATTTATCACAATTTCTCTGCAGTCTCTTTTATTACTGTTTATTTTTCCAGTCCATCTTTTATAGCCTTTTGCCCAAGGAAGAATACTGTCTCTAAGGATTTTAAAGTAGCAAAGACTGAATGCATTCTTGGACATTTGGTTGACTTCATGATAAAACGTGTATTTTCAGTGTCACCTTCTCTGGTACCCTGTTCCATGCCATAACCTATTAATTTTTTTTGAAAGTATTCTGATAAATAAAGCCCCATTACTTCAAAAGAATATCATATATCTTCAGTTTTTCTTACCATTTATAGATTGAAATTATGTCGTCTTGTTATTGATACTTTAACTAAGATTTTTTCCTCCTTTTTGTTATTTTATACAGCTAAGACATTGGTTTAGAGTCCATCTCTACCTTTGGTCTTTCATTTTTCCCAACTTTATTATATGGAATGGCTTCTCATTTTACTGTTCTATGATCTTAACTTTCTCATAATTAGAGTATATAAGTATATAAATGTGTGATTATTAATGTACATTAATATATTTATCGAATTATTATATATATATTTTGTTGCACATTTTAAAATTTGTACTTGAAGATAGACTGTGTTACTTGGAAGATAAGAAGGTCTACATAATTTTTTTTTTTTTTTTTAAAGGGGATGCTGGGTCTGAAATGGTGGCTACAGACATAACCTACCAAACAGTTGTTAAGAATTGGGTTGATATGAACTTTGCTAACTCTGATTTTTATCTTCTATTGTAAACTTTGCACGTAAGGTGAGGTATTGACCAAATTTAGTGTATTGAGAGTGTACATATAGAATTCAATAGCCTGTCCTTCTAAGTGAAAAAATGAAATACCTCTACATGAGTTAACTCCCAGTGTAATGTTCTCTACCCGCTGCCACTTCCACTAATTTGGTAACGTAGTAAATTCTTTAAATATAAGTCTGAGGATTGAAACTCAATTCTCAACCATTACACATTTTCAGGGTTTGCCTTAAATTAAATTTTAGGCTGTCATTAGCAATGTATAGTTATTCTCACATTTCTTTTATAGTCCCTTGTTTTGATGACCTTTTTTTAATTCAGTTCTTTGCCTAATTTTATTCAGTTAGAAAATATGGTAATTTTAAGCTTCTTGGTAATTCTTCAAATGAAAAGAAGTTTTAAAAAGGCAGATTTAAAAACCTGTACCAATTTTATTTTCAAGCTGGTATTAACATATCTTAATGCAGAGTAAAGTGCAAGATGAATCTTAAGGTTATAAGGGGTTCATCAAATTGACCTACATGAGTCCACAGAAGTTACTTGTTTCCTAAGGCTGAGGAACTGTTTCATGACCTTGAAGGGTATATTAGTATTTCTATTTAAGTCATTACGTTTTCAAACATTGGAACTGCTCAGATTCAGTTCATTGCACAAACCAATCACTTAGAATGTTAAAGAGCATGACTCTGGTCTCCTGGAGACAGCTCTTCTGTAATTGAGCTCTCGTTTGCATGACCTGTCTACCTTCCCTGTTCATTTTTTTTTTCTAGTTCTTTTTTTTTTTCCATGTCAGCTTACATTATGAATGCAACTGATAGAACAAACACCAACACCATGCACTGGAAATTCTCTCCCCAGAACTCATTTAAAACATATGCTGAGGTTCTCAAAGAGCAAGTTTTTTAAAAATTCAGAGCATTTTAGAGTTGGAGGTGATAGTATGATGCATATTACAATCACATGGGGAGCTTATGAACATACTGATGCCTCAGCTCCACTTCTGGCAATTCCAGTCTAACTTGTCTGGGGAAGATTGGGGATATCTACATATTTTAAAAGCTTTCAAGGTAATTTTGAAGTCGCTGGGTTTGAGAAGTATGGGGATAGTCCCTTTCAATCAAATGGAAAAGAAATTCAGAAAGAGCTTGACATATCAAAAGTCACACACGAAGCAGTAGTAAAGCTGAAACGAAGTCAGATTTCCTGTCACTCAGTGGTCTTTTTACTGTTTTGGAATTTTTGGAACTGCTATTGGAGAGATAGTCTCTCACAAAGACCCTTCAGATATCAATGTGGCATGCACTTCAGTTTGGGAGCTATATACAGCTAGGTGCCCCCCTCTACGAAACCAGTTTTATCTGATACGATGCATTGAAAGACCGCGTCCTTTAACAAAATATTAATGCTGTATCTTCCATAAAGGAGGGGGGTTGTGTTTTGTGCTGATTTATAAAGTATGAAGCTGTTCAAATAGTCTCTACCATTGAAGAGAGTTTTGCAAAGAGGCAGCATCATCTCTGCATCACAGGTTAACCTCTTTGAAGCATGGGACATGACAAAAATATTTTGCTAAGAATTTATACCAAACCAATTTTCTGCTGTATTTACAACACACCATTACTGTTGATTGTTCAGATGACAATGGCCTCCCAATTGCAATGAATAATCTCCTTTTGTATTATTAAGATTTACAACTGCAAAAGAAATACAAAAAATAGGAATGGTTTAAAGTTGACATTTATTCTTTGTTTATAGTATTCTTTTAATACTGATGTTGATCTTTCAGCGTTCACAAGTCAGACACTTTCAACAGTGGCAGCTGAAAATCAGGTTTGTCTCTAAGTGTTGCTTTCTTATTTGTGTTTATATTATTATAAGTACTAGAGTTGAACAGTATTTTGTATTTTTTTTTTTTTTAACATTTTCTTTAATGATGTTTTGGCTAAAGAAAAGGCCTGTGCATGCGTGTGTCTATAGTAGAATTATGCAGGGAATTATTGCACCTTGATGCGTCCTTCTGTTTTCTTGAAAATAAAATATTTCACTTGCATCTGCTTTTTCCTGATCACATTGAAAACAATGGATCAGTTCCACTATTTTGAAATTGGCAAATATTTAGTTTTGCTGTCCTGAAAAGGTAGGCTCAGCCTGAATGTTTGGCACAATACTATGAATATAGAAAAGGGCAAATTAAAAAAAACAAACAAACCAAAGACACTTAAATTTCTTTATCTCTAGGTGATAAAATTTCATCAATAGTTGAGAGGAGAAGGACATAAAGATGAAAAGGGTAGAAAACCCCAGGAAATGGAAAACAATGATTAAATGATATGTAAATGACTACGCAGACATTTCTAAAGCCTCTGATTATTTTTTTAAGTATAACTACTAAAAATAATTTATTAGAAGTTTAGTTGAATCCTGCAAGTTTGAATGTCATACACATAACACACTCATGTTAAGAAATTGAAAATTAATGGGAAATTAAATATCATGAGACTTTGACTTCTTTTTAAGAGATGCTACAGGACAGAAAGGAAAGAGATGCTTTTATTTTGAGGTAGAATTTGAAACCACTAATCTAGACAGCTGGAAAAAGTATTCATGAATAAAAGAATTAAAGCTTGAAATTTCAAAATACGTATGTATGTATCCTCACGTATATTAAACAAATATGTACTATCTCTCTCTCTATATATATATAGAGGGAGGGAGAGGCAATGGTAATTAGTTATGGGTTATTTGATTCAAAATTATTTTGAAAATGCACAAAATGCATACTTTTCATTTTAAGTGAAGGAAAATATTTCAATTTGTGGAAATGGGCTGAGTGGCTACGTCGTAGGGTGTTTTGCTAAGAGTTCATTTGATTGGAAAGAAAGTATAAGTTTGAAGGTCACTTCATCTGATCAATATTACTAGACATCGCTCGCTGCTACTTACACAGCAAATTCTTTCAGGCACATTGAATGTATTGTCTAAATATTTCTATTTTATGCTGAAATTAAATATAGGCAAAATTATTTGAAAGCCAGAGTTTCTCTACTAGTATTTCTTACCAAAGTCTGCCAATTCAGAAGTGCAGTTTCAATACTATTCAGCCATTAAAAAAAATGGAGACTTTACATCTTTCATATTATTAACCTGGATGGAACTGGAAGACATTATTCTTAGTAAAGCATCCCAAGAATGGAGAAACATGAATCCTATGTACTCAATTTTGTTATGGGGACAATTAATGACAATTAAGGTCACGGTGGGGGAGGGGGAAAGGGAGAGCAAAGAGAGAAAGAAGGAGGGAGGGGTGGGGAAAGGAAGAGCAGAGAGGGAAGGAGGGAGGGGGTGGGGCCTTGGTGTATGCCACACCTTTTGGGAGCAAGACATGATTGAAAGAGGGACTTTACCTAACAATTGCAATCAGTATAATCTGGCTTATTGTATCCTCAATAAATCCCCAACAATAAAAAATAATCAAAAGAAAAAAAAAAAAAAAAAGAAGTGCAGTCTCATACGAATGCCTCTCTTTTTGACTGAAAAAATTCAGCAATGACAAGGATTCGGGTCTCCCTCCTTTCTGTGCTGAGTACTGAACAGAAGGCAGGTTCTCAGTACATATTTGTTTAATATACGTGAGGATGAATGAATAAGTGCATGATGGATTTCCTTTTGTTTCTAAGATTGTGTGCAGAGATTGTATTTGTATATTGCATTTGCGTTTTTTTCTTCCTTTCTCCATGGCAAAAAGAGACCCTGAGACTGCTCAGCACAGCTGACATGGAGGCTGAGCTCAGAACACAATCTCCTGACTGTGAAGCCTTGGTGTGCTGGGTGCATTGAGCTGAAGGAAGTCAGCAGGTCAGAGTCAAGGTCTTTCTGACTTTCTGCCATCTTTCTATCTCTCATCCCTTTTCTCCCCTAAAGGAAGTCATAGAAACCAGAATTCCTCTTCCTCAAGGTGAATCATGGAAACTAAAACTCTTCTCCCTCAAAGCAAGGCATAAAACCTAGAAAGGTCACTCTTTCCCTGCACCCTTAAAGACCTTCATTCCAGAGGGGTCCTGCCCCAGCCCCAGGAGAGAATGCTGCACAGAAGGCCCAGGAAGAATTTGAACAGACAAGTCTTACTGCTTCCACCACCAGCACCTTCTACTTTAGATCACACCCTTTTGTCCAATCGCATTTCTACACAATTGTCCATAAAGTAAAAGACAATTTTTTTTTAGTTCTTTGCATTTTCATTTTTGAAGTCTCCTGTGTCATGTAAGTCTTTATTAAATGATATATGTTTTTCTTTCATTAACCTGTCCTTTGTAATAAGTGTGCCTGCCTTGACCCTTATTGTGGGTGAGAAAAGTTAATGCATCCTTCCACCCATCCTTGTACATGATTTAAGAGATATTTTCTGCAACTTCAGATTGGGGAAGAAGAAAAAGGAGAGCAAGGCATAACCATATACACAATTTGGAGGGGAATTCAGACACCCCCCAATGTCCCCACCAAACTTCTTTAGATCCTCATAAAGCCCACTCTCCAAATGCCGAAAGAATTGCACTGAGTGAGAAGGAGGGTGACAACGAAACACAGAGCTTACTCTCCCAAGCAAGGCAAAACTCCTAAACCAACACATGGTAGTTCAAAACATGCTTGTCACGTGGCATTTCACCTTGGAACTCCTGCTAATCTCCATGCCTGCCCTCAGCAATCCCATTCACTCCCAAGGTGTCCATTCATACCTTACTGCTGATGGCACCCACTTCTTTGCCTTTATCCCTAATTTCTCTGCTGAGTCTTGTTCTCACAGCACAATCAAGTCTCAGTAGGACTTGATTAGCAAGTCCTAATCATTTCACCCTCCACCTGAGTTTCTAAACCTTGTGCTTCTCGCTACACTCCACTCCACAGCTCAAAGTCTCACAGCTTTACCTTCTTGTCCCAGTGTCCTTGAAGCTTTTCTCCAATTCCCGTCTCATCTCTCTCAATATAACCTTTGTTCCTAGCATTGCGATTCACCTGAACTGTGGAACAAACCATATCATTCTCCACGTCGACCCCTCACGAAGCTCACACTCCTTCATGGCAGAGCACACAAGCTCTCTGTGCCAAGGTACTGATTCCTCTTCTGATTTTCTCACTGCTTCATATTCTCTTGCATTTTACACAGTAGAGAAAAAGAAACTATTAGTTTCTCTTGGAAAACGTGATAATGTCACAAGGTCTGTCCATGGCTTGTTCCATGTTTAATCGCCTTCTTTTTCCTCCTGTCTCCACCCTTGTGCCTGAAATCTCCTATTTGTCATTCAAAAAAACCTGGCTTCCTAACGCTTAGTAATGTTAGTGATAGTATAATCACCTCAATTATAAGCATAACATAGCCATGAGGCACCTGAGAGTTTACAAAGCATGTTCCCATAAATAATCATACCGACAGTGTTGTGACACTTTGAGATGGGGAAAGAAGGTATTATCTCCAATATGGACATGAACATAACCTTCCTAAGTGCAGGGAGTTTTTCCTTGTTTTTCACTGAGTCTCCAGTGCCTAGGAATGCCTAGCAAGAAGCATATTTCAATAAATCTTTCTGAGTTAGTGAATGAATAAATGAATGAAGAAACTGGTGGGTTAAAACACTCAGCAATTGTTTAAGGAAGTAGAGCCAATAACTAAGAAAAGGGAGTTGTAGACTGGTCTTTGTGTCTTACTCTAATGATGCCCAGGATTATTAGTTCTAGTAAAAACAACTTGCTTAATACATATTACTTAATACAAATTAGGTTTCTTAATGTGTTGCTGAGTTAACGTGCCTTCTCCCTTGTGATTTATGTCTCGATATTCTCTTCAGGTGACTTATACTTCTTAAAAAAATGTTAAATATAATAAGTGCTTCTGAGGCCAAGAACAGAAGGCGGCTTTTCTGTTACAGGTGACGAAAAGAAGACCCGTACTCTATTCTCATTTGTCTTCGGGGGAAGAGCGAGGAAGAACCAGAAGGTGACTGAAGTATTTCTGAATGTCACCTGAAATGCGTTAGGCAGCTGCTGGTTGTGATTAAACCTCTAAGTAAAATAACGATTTGGGGAAAGATTTCATGAAATCATTAATATTAGTTTTAAGTAAATGAAATTAGAATTTCAAAGGAAAAATGGCATGATGTACAAGACATTTCCCCGATTTCTGGGTGTTTACTATAAAGCAGGGCCATTAGACAAATTGCACACAAACACACAAGCTCATTTAAAGGAGATCACACCCATGGGACTGTGTAATGTTATGCCTCCCAACTTCTGACCGTAGCCTGCTGGATTGAACTGTCTTCGTAGAGTAAAATATGATGACAAGACTACTCTAAATGTTTGATCACATAGTTGGTGCAGACATCTGCCTATCAGCCTGTAAAATCAATTCAAACTAACCAATCCCTTTAATTAGGACCACAAGTTTTGCATTTTTTCCTTTTTGATCTTAGTTGCTTCTGCCAGTACTTTGTTTAGCAGAAAAACTACTTTTGTATTAAACCATGGAGCTATGTAGCTCTTTTGCCATCAAGCATTTATGTGGTATTTTATGGCCTCTGTATCAGTTTTTTTCCACTTACTCCTTCTGAGCTGTAACCAGAGTGTTGTCATTCCCATTTTTACAAACTTCAGAAAGAAGGCTATGGAAGGTAAATGACTACCAGAAGGTCAGATGATAAGTTAATAGTTAAAAAGAGGTCATGATCTTTGGATTGGCAGTTTATTTCCTAGATCACACTGCTCTGCTGATTCTTCCCTGGCCCTTTGCAGATTTGTCTGTGAAAGGTTTCTGAAGCTCAAAAAGGATGCACTTGTTAAGTGATGGAGCATAACCTGTGTAAGAAAGCAACAGTTATAGTATAACTTATTGTGAACAACGATCACTGAACTTTCAAATGAAATACATGATAAGTGAAGAAAAGGCTCATTATATCACCCAATTTTGAAGCTGCTGTGGATTTGTTTTTAAACCGGACTGGCCAAGATGAATTCTGAATGGTTTTAATTTTAAAGGCCTACAAGACTTGTGTTATCCTAACTGTTAGATTAGCCACCTGATCAGTTTCATGATGTTCATCTTGGGAAAAGAGATTGAAATTAGAGTAAATTTCTATGATCCCAAATTACACAAACAGAAAAAAGAAAAAAAATGAAAATAAACAAAAGCAACAAAATAATTGCTGAAAGCTTAACAATTGTGAATTTAGTATTTGTAAAATAGTGATGTTAAGCTAGAGACTGTAAAGTTCTCTGGAATTAAGCTTATAAAGAGATAGCTGAAATCCTCTTTTTTATTGATGTCTTAAAATATTATCTAGTTAAAAATCATGGTCTCTTAAATATTTTCATAATTCAGATGCTTTTTAAAGACATTTGCTCACAGAAGAAGAGTGCTCACTTTTATATCAGTTTGCTATTAAGTTGGAAAGCTTGTGTTTGCATGAAGTTCTTTCTTGGAAAATGTTAATAGGTGCCTGAATGGAAATAAGATGAGAAAACCGCTGCAGATACTTTTCTGTGGTTCTCCTTGTTAGGAAAATCTTATGTACATATTCAGCGGATGAGCCTCACTTGCTCCTGGGCTCAATATTCAACTAATTAATGTCATTCAAGCATTATGTGCCTTTGCACTGGCATTTGATCAAATTTCAAATCCTCTGTTTGAATGAATAGCACTTTGAGAAGAATTCATTTTTATGTTTTATTTAGCCTAGGGTGTGTCTGCATTTAATTCTCATCCACTTTAAATATGTTTCTTAGTACTCTCCCGGAACAAGACCAAGGTACTGTGGCTGGTGAAAGTCTATCTCTTTTTTGCCTTTTTCACTACATATGTTTGTGTGTATGTTTGTGCATGGTGTGTGTGGGGGTGGTTAATCAATATGTAGAGAAATTGATTGCAAAATTTGGTCTAATTAATAAGATGACTATGAAGCTAATAAAGGAAATAAAATATATTAACTTTCTTTTAATTTACATCACTTTAATATAGTAATTGAGTCATAAAACATTGTTCTTCATTTTCCATACCCCAAATTTCCAAATATAAGGGTTTGTAACAGCTAAAACTATTGGACAATTTCCATGTAACTTCACAGGCATGGTCACATTTGACACTTTCAAAACCTCAATTTATTACTATTATTGCTATCAATGTCAATTACAGATAAGGAAAATAAGGAAACCGAGGTTCAGAGGAAAGAGAATACCCTGTCCCAGGTCAACTGGCTAGGCAGTGGTCCAGGAATGACTTGGAATTGCTAACCTGAGATCTTTATCCCCATGCTGTTTAGAATACAAATTATTTTCTAAAGGGAAAAAAGTAAACATTATATTTAAAAAATGCATATCCTTAAAGATTTTGGTGAAAAAGAATACCCTCAAAAATGCCTTTTAATAGATTTTAAAAATTTCTTCTATGATTTTCCCTTATACAACTTTAGGGAAATTTTTCTTTTCCAGGTATGGCCATAGCAATAACCCCTATTTTACATGTTTTTATAATGAATGTGATCTTCCTTTTATCAAGAAACAGGCACTAATCCAAATCCCTCTGCTCTTGAATAGAGGAAGGCTAGCAATTGTTTTTATAGACGAAGTGTGGTAGAAATGACACTGTATGACTTTGGAGGCTAGATTTTGTAAGCAAAAAATTATTATGACACTTGTTAAAGTGATAAGAAGGTCATTATTTCAGACTATTGTGATAGGAGGGGAAACTGAGCTCAACTCTCAATACAGCCAAGATAGCCACATCCACCTTAACCTGTTTCATTTTCCTCATAACACTTACCACCACTGAATTGTTGCATATGTATTTGTTAATCTGTTATCTAGTGTCATCCCTTGGGTTGGGATCTTATGAAGCTTGTATAGGCCTCTTTGCTAGAGGACACTGGTTATGTTCAGAGCAATAATCTCAGCACCTAAAATATGGCTGGAACAAAGTGGGTATTTGTCGACTGAAGGAAGTTGGAGTGAATTTAAAGCGTTGTCTAAATATGTTCTAGGATAAGTTTTACCAGACATTACATTGTTAGATGCAATTTGAATTTGATTCAGTATCTAATTGTACCTTCAGACAAACTTGGAGAAAATGGAGATGCAAACATGGAATCGATTTTTTGATTTTACTTTTTACAACATACTTATAGGTAATTCTGAAAGGAGTTTCACCAGATCGGTTGTCAGGAGGAGCGCTGGCCGAGCTGTGCACCTCAGGCCTTTGAAAAGAGCAAGGACTAAGAGCTCGCCCAAGGTGCCAACAGCTTATTAAAGAAGGCAAAGGGGACGCTGGACGCAGAATGGGAATCCGACCGGTGCAAGTTGTTCAGCATCTTTGAGCCTCAGTTTCCTAAAATTAAAAACACATGCAAATGTAAAAGGGATGAGTTCATTGCCAGAAATTAGCTTTATTTTTTAAACCATATTTTATTTGTTTCTCAGCCTTATATGTGAGAAACTGGTACTTCATCCTCAAATAAAACAATAGGCCAGACAGCCAGCTGATTTCCTAACCTCCCTCCCTCTTACACACTTGGGAAAGGCCTAGGCAAAACACAAAGAAACAGCTTTCGTTTATGTGACGACGAAGCCTGAGGTTTGGCTTCTGTGGTACAAAAGGTGTATGGTGCGGGGACAGCAGGAGGCTGAGAGTCTTAATCTCTCTCCCAACTTGGAGGGAACATAGGTCAGCTAAACTGCAGGGTGTATGCAAGATGGAATGGTCTCCCCATACTCCCTTTAAAATTCTGGAAGGAACGTGTAACATCACAGGCAATTTGACCTAGTTAGTTATGCTGCAAGAAGGGGTTGCTGGTCGGTCAGTTGGTGCTGGGGCTCCATGTGGACAGCCAGGAGGCCCGCCCATGTGGACTGCCAGGACGGCCTGCCCAAGTGGACAGACAGGGTGTTCCTGTGGACGGCCAGTGCGCCCGCCCGAGTGGACAGACAGGGTGTTCCTGTGGACAGCCAGGGCGTGAGTGTGCACGGCCAGTGCGCCGTCCCCATGTGACCGCGTCTGCAGCATCTGCTGGGTGGGAGCCCTGCGGGCAGATCATCAAGACTGCTCCAGTTACTCGGCGAGAGTACCAGCCGGAAGGAAAGGACCACTAGCACACTAGCCATAGATTACAGGAGCCTTAGCAGTCCACAGATGGACAGGGGCCATTGGCCCAGCTTCCAGTGGACAGCGGCTAGCATGGAAGCAGTGACCTGCAGGAGGCCGGGGCATTCTTCCACCCCCTGTAACTTCAAGGTCGAGTCACCCTCACGCTTCTCCTGTACTCTATTCTGTCAAGACAGCAGGAGAGGAGTGCTCCCCACAGGATGAGGAACTTCACCTGAACGAGAGACCAGGCGCTAGAGCAGCAATTACATGATGAGATTGGATTAAATTGAAACTTGCTCCTCCTTTAGCTTTGTCATCCTAACCAGGTGGTAGGAGTTTTTCCAATTAATTATAGAAATAAATTACATTTTCTCTTTACATCTGACTTCGTATGATTTTTCTGTGCCATAACAGGAGATTGTTGAAAGAATTTAAAATTATATTTATAAGTACTTTGTACAGTACTTGATACTTAATAGTTGCTAATTAAATGGCAGCAATGACTATTCTTAAAAGCAGAGCAAGATTCTTAAAAGGAGAGTAAATCAATAATGGTGGAGAATCAATGGCCCAGCATCTCCTTTGATTGGCAATGGCCTTGGTTTTCAGGAATCCTGAAGTCCCCATCTTTACACTCATATTGGTCTCAGCTTCACTTGGGTCTTTCTTTTAAGATTATAAACACACCTCAGTAAGAAGGGAAGTTTTGTAAAACTTTAGCTTTAAACATAACCTGAGGATACCATATTTATGACTCACTTGTCTGGGTCCTCAATCACTTTCTCTAATTTTGTATTAATAAATATTTAATGTTGATGGCTTTAAAAAATCATTATACTGCTGCTTCCAAGTGTGCAGTTAAGGTAATGCTGTGCAAAGACAATGTTCCTAAAATTTGTGCTTGATACGCTGCTGGGTCAATTTTCATAATAATATTTAAAATACATATACCAGCTATTGACTGGAAAATGTCTGTACCCATGATGATGATTGTGAGGCTTTTTGAGCCCTTTCTGTCAGGAACTAAACCAAATGTTTCATATGTCAGCTCATTAATTCCCACAACAATTCTCTGGATAAAAACAACTGTGTTCCTCATTTTACAGATGGGGAAAACTGAGAGCACAGAAACCAGTAACTGTCCCTGGGGCACACAGCTGTAAGCATCAGCATGAGTCGGGGATCAGGCAGTGCGATTTCGTTATTATTACTCTTGATTGCCATGCTGTCAAGATCTGTATTTTGTTGAGGACAATCTGTTATGCATCTTAACATTTTGTGACAGAACAGTTGACTTTGGTACATTTTCACCAAATGCCACCTTCTGCTAGCCATGAGGAGGAACTATTTAGAGATACTCAACAGACAAGATTTCAATAGATAATTATTTTAATTCATTATTTTGTAGACTGTCTGTCACACAAAAGCGCTTTTAGCATGAGCATTTGAAATAGACTTTTGATAAAATTTTAATGAAGTTTTAACAGCAGGTTCTCTGCTGTAAAAAAAAAAAAAAAAAAATCCACTCATCAGGAGATATTGTAGATATTGTTCCATTAGTGTAAATGGACATTATGTTCAAGACACCAAATTTTTCATAAAGAGAATTTAAAGGTGCTTTTTCTCCCTGTGGTGTCAACATCTATAATTCCATTTCTTTATTAAAGGTGATTTGACACAATGAGGAAAATTCAAAGCTGTTAGAGCATTAGAGCAAAGCTGATGATACATTTCTAAAAGGAAAGCACATTTCCGAACGTCTGAGAGATTTTGCACAGACATTCATTGCTTCATAAGAAGAAGAGGTAATGAAGCCCTTCTGGAATAAGAATGTAATTGTCATATGAAAAATATAATTTTTCTCTCAATGATTTCTGAAAGTAAATTACATGAAAAAACATCAAGGTAAGTTGTCCATTTTATTTTTATAATCCCCAATTTTCTTTTTATCATTCGAGTATTTGAGTGTGTAAAAGAATGAAAATCACTACAAATTGGAGATTTGTCAACTTCTCACTATAGTTCAGGCACTGCTCAAGACAGTTCATACATATTAAATTATTTAATCTTCACAACAGTCCCATAAAGTTTATAGATATGAACCTCAGACAAAAAAAAATTAAGAAATTTGTTCATATGTGATCTCAACCAATGTTTCCCAGTTCAAGAGTTGCCCACATAAGTACTAAGCTATTTTGCCTTAACAATGCTCTGTTTCTCATATAATTTTAACCTACTATAATTTTGCTATTTATTAAATATCATTTTGTCAAGAAATAAGCCCAATTTTACACAATTTTTATAAAAAATGTAAAACACAGCTATGTCAGGTATTTGTCTATTATTTCTCAAGAATATCCTGTGTTTAAAATCATAACTTTTCCCAACAGAGATGTAATTTGTTTTAATTAGGTCATCTAAATGTCAATTATTTATGTTGACTACAGCAATTCCTAATTTTGGGATTTCATAGGCCTTCACTCTCGCGTAGCACTCTGGGAATCTTTTGTGTTTTGCATAATCTTAATTATATTACTTTGTGGACGAGATGCAAGAAAAATGACATTCTTCTAGAGTGACTTCTCAATTAAATCAAAGTGATCTGATAAGATTAAAGAAAATGCTGGCAAAGCACTGGGAGGTAAGAAAGAGAGACTGTCCGTGTTAAATGAGTTACCAGGAATAAAATGCAGAATTATATCAGGACACCGTTCACTTAGCATAATTAGTAGTTGTTGTTACTAACATGCTAAATGATTTATTAGCTGTCAGTGCTAAGATGATGTGCTATAATAATTACTCCAAAGTACACTTGATTTCTGCAGCAGCTTTATTTCTAAACTACTTTAACCCTAGGGTAAAATTTCTAAAACTCTAAATTTCTTAGAAATTTTAGAATTCTAGAAATAAAGCTGCTGCAGAAATTGATTGTAGTTTGGAGTAATTATTACAGCACATCATCTTATCACTGACAGCTAATAAATCACATGAATGCTGTAACCCATTTGCAACCTAGGAATAG
>CAUYPK010058392.1:0-24388 GCA_963574355.1 Loris lydekkerianus | reverse complement strand
AGGGTATATGTGAAATTTAGTAAATGTAGAATGTAAATGTCTTAACACAATAACTAAGAAAATGCCAGGAAGGCTATGTTAACCAGTGTGATGAAAATGTGTCAAACAGTCTATAAAACCAGTGTATGGTGCCCCATGATCGCATTAATGTAACACAGCTATGATTTAATAAAAAAAAATTCACTGTGGTAATGATTGCACAACTCTGTGAATATATTAAAAACCATTAAATTGTATACTTTAAGTGGGTGAATTGTAAGGAATGTGATTATATCTAAATAAAGCTGTTTAAATATGCTATGGATTCTGGTTACATACTCTTTACAGTATGCATATGTATAGTTGCTATTTCACTATTCTTACATAAGGGTCTCACACTCAACTGCCTTGTTATTCCATGGTTGTTTTGTTTAATTATATGGGGTTAATTCCACAAATTTTTTTTTTTTTTGTATTCTTTAAATTTTGTTTTTAGACTAGTCAGGTTCAGTAGTGGGGGAAGAGGAGCTCCATCTGTCACTGACCATGAACCATCAATGGAGAGAGCTCATGATCTTTGGCCAAGCCCCTCCCATATTTTTAAATTATCACTTACATTGAATTGACATGCAACAAGGAAATGAAAGTTTACTTAATAACCTGCACCTCATTCTTTATGATAATTGGTATTTTCCCTTACTCTGTCATGGTCTATAATAGTAAGACTGGCCTTAACTTCAGTGAATATATTAGTTCCTGTTACTGCAGCAGCTAATTCCCATAAACTTAGTGACTTCAGACAACATAACTATATTATCTTTCTGTTCTGGATGTTAGAAATTCTTAAAATAAAGGTATCGAGGGCGGCGCCTGTGGCTCACAGCAGTAGGGTGCCAGCCCCATATGCCAGAGGTGGCATGTTCAAATTCAGCCCCAGCCAAAAACTGCAAAAAAAGAAGAAGGTATCAGCAGGGCTGAATTCCATTTCCTTCCTATTCCAAATTTTAGAGGCCACCAACACTCCTTGGCTCAAGGCTCCTTCCTCCATCTTCAAAGCCAGCAGCACAGCATCTTCAAATCTCTCTCTGACTGTCCTGACTCTCTCTCTCAACGACCGTTTTGATGACATTAGGCCCACCTGGAAAATCCAAAATGATCTCCCCACCTCAAGATCACTAACTTAATCATGTCTGCAAAGTCCCTTTTAGCATATAAGGTCACATATTCACAGGTTCCTGCAATTAGGACATGAACATCTTGGGGCTGTCATTCAGCCCACCCCGGTTAAGTGCCTTTTTAGATAAGTCAATGCAGAGTCTCTCCAAAGACCACCAGTGAGACTTAAAAGGGAAGCAGGAAACTTTGCAACCTAGTTATTCTGTCTTATGTAGATGATCCTCCCATTTGGAAATGCAACAAGGCAAAATCTCTTGCTTCCCTGCATGATGTAGCCTCTTCTCCCCTGGCAACTGGAGGGATTGGTGTCTTCAGTCTTGGTGGCATTGCTTTGCACAAGCTATGTGCTTGGTAACCACTACTTCAAGGCTAACTGGGTCCTGGCCCCAAGAGAAGATGCATGTCAGGTTAAAAAGGTCCCAGTGGATGGGCTGTTTCAAGGTCATCATTAAAGAATCTTTTAAATTAACAGCTCCACTCCTAGAAGCTCTTCTTAGGAACTAATTTAAATCTCCCCTACCATGACGGAAGTCCATTTTGTTTGCTTTTGTTTGCTTCTCAGGGCAAGTGTACAATAACTCTGAACAGAACATCTGTAGTCTGGAAAAGCACAATTAATTTACTGTTAGGCCTTTTGGGCAGGTGAAATCATCTCAATTCCTTTATGCTTTCTTCCCACGGCTTTCTTTCTCAGAAATTACCCACACTGCCACAAATGTTACTCCTATTCTTCTAAAAGACCCAGAAATTCTCTTATTCTAATCCTTCACTGTTAACAGATACTCATTGAGTGATCTGCTATAAACTCACTACCTTTCCTTCTTTCCCCACTGGCCTGGCCTTCTGTGTCTGGCTTATTTTGGCTTGTTTCACTGTAGGCAGACGTCATGGCAGAATAGAAAGAACAAGGATTTAGAATCAGAAAACATGGATTGGATTTGAGCTGTGAACTTGCTGGCTGTGTGACCATGGGTTGGCCACCTCCCCTCCAGAACCAAAGTCTCTTCATTTGAAAGGGGGCTTGGATTGGGGTTGAGGACAGGGTTCATTAAAAATCCTGTGCTCTGGCTCTGTGCCTGGGGCTCAAGCGGCTAAGGTGCCAGCCACATATACCTGAGCCGGCGGGTTCAGATCCAGCTGCGGCCCGCCAAACAACAATGATGGCTGCAAAAAAAAAAAAAATAGCCAAGTGTTGTGGTGGGCACCTGTGGTCCCAGCTACTTGGGAGGCAGAGGCAGGAGAATCGCTTGAGCCCAGGAGTTAGAGGTTGCTGTGACCTGTGATGCTACAGCACTCTATCCCAGGTGACAGCTTGAGGCTCTGTCTCAAAAAAAATCCTGTGCTCAGCACCTCTCTCCAAAAAGTATGGGGGCGTGGCAAGAAGCTCCTCAGGCCAGGTGGTGCGGGTAGATTCTTTTTTATTTTTTTACAAATTTATATATGTTTATTTAAGGAGCATGAGCCAAAGTTTTATTTGTTCATTTCTTGCATTTGAAGTCCTCTTTGATGACATCCTTGGCCTGAGATTCTTTGTCATAATTCTTTTTTTTTTTCTTTTTAATTTTTTTTTATTATAGATAAAAATATACACCATATTGCTTTTCCCAAACTTCTTGATCAAGTTATACCAAAATGAGCACTGAATGAACCTCACCTTCAGAAACTCAAAGTGAAATAGCAGCCTTGGGGAACTGGGACTTTGAACTACACAGAATGTAAATCAAACCAGCCATCCTTGCCATTAACTCAAAATGGATCAAAGACTTAAATATGAGAGGTACAACTACAAAACTATAAAATTCTTAGAAGAAAACGTAAGGGTAAATCTTCGTGACTTTTGCACTGGTTTCCTCTATATTACAACAAAAGTATAGGCAACTGAAGAAAAAATAGATAAATTGGACTTTATCAAAATTAAAAACATATCTGCCTCAAAGGATATGTCCTGTTAAGATTAATTCCTTGCAGCTATATTATCTTGATATCCCTGAATAAAAAGTTGCATGGGCATAGTTCTGGTATAAGGACAAACATACATGTCAATGGAAAAGAACTGAGAAATATTGATAAAACCTCACATTTATGGCCAAATGATTCCCTACAAGTATGCCACTATAACTCAAGTAAGGGAAGGAATGACCTTTTCAACAAATGATGTTTGGACAACTAGGTATTCACATGCAAATGAATGAATTTGAACCTTTTACTTCATACCACAGTCTGTCAATATAGATCAGAGATCTTAATTCAAGAGCTAAAATTATAAAATTCTTAGGAGAAAACATAGATGTCAAACTTTGTGACCTTAGATTAGATTATGGTTTCTTACATATGGCACCAAAACCACAAATGAATGTGATACTTAATTTTATGTACCAATTTGACTGTGCTAAGGGATGCCCAGACATTGGTAAACCATTATTTCTAGATGTGTCCATGAGGGTGGTTCTGGAAAAGATCAGCATTTGAATTGGTAGACTGAGTAAAGCTGATTCTTTCTCCCAGTGTGGGTGGGCATCAACCCATCTGTGGAGGGCCCTAATGGAACAGAAAGGCAGATAAAAAGTGAGTTTTTTCTTTCTTTCTCTATTTGAGCTGGGGCATCCATCTTCTCCTGCCTTTGGGCATCAGAGCTCCTGGTTCTTGGGCCTTTGGACTTGGACCGAATTATACCACGGATTTTTCTGGTTCTCCAGCCTTAAGACAAGAAAATTCTCAGCCAATCCATTTGTGTGTGTGTGTGTGTGTGTATTGTGTTGTGTGTGTGTTGCACCTAATAAATGTAGGCAGTGCTGATATTATTATGGCTGTTACTCTCAGCTGCACAAGACTCAAGGTGAGCTAGTATCTGTCTTCATATGTCTTTAGAGCTATCAGGAGAGAAAGAGTTTGACTTTGTCCCCAAGCTTGAACAGTTGAAACTGGAGCAATAGAAGGATGGCATAGAGAAGCAGGCTTCAGCTCAAGTGAGGAGAGGATTTTCCACAAGGCTTTACCAGAAGGTAAGGAGCTACCTCGTAAGGTAGTGAGGAGCAGGACACTGAAGGTGTGCAAGCAGAGCCTAGACAATCCTTTGGCCAGGCTGCTGTGGATGGGTCCATGCTGTATGTAGTAGTGTGGGCCTGACTTCTAAGCCTGCAACCTTGAGAAGTTCAAGTTTTGTGGATTTACACAGTGAGTCAGGAGATAACTCTGTGGGGAGGTGCCAACCTTCTCAATGATGCTCTTGTGAAGTGGAGAAAGGGCAATTTGCTTCAGCCAGGAGTAGAAGGGAGGAGGCAGACAGTAGATTAACATGGTGGCAGGTACCCTTCGGGAAATAGACGCTGTGAGCAAGCGGAGAAGCTGCTCTTTGTCAGTCTGGCTGCCTGTTTGTGTATGCTGGGTGTGTGTACCTCTGGCCTGGTGTGGAAGAGAAGACAGCCCCCCACCAAACAGCTCTCCTTTTGGTGGCAGCTCCAGGAGAGGCCAGGCTAGGGGTAGGGGGATGCAATGAAGGCACGGGAAGGGTAGGTGTCTGTGGGCACAGGGCCCTAGGCCTTATCCCTGGGGGAGAAGCCATGGCCAGGTGGAGCTGGTTTGCACTGAATGGGGGAACCCCTTACAAACTCCACTTTGGAATGCTTCTGCTCATGTTCCTCTCAATACGGATGAACACACTTCCTACACCACAATCCTATTCTTCAGTCCCTTGAAAATTTTCCTTTCGAAAAACTGACCAATGAAGTCCACACATCACACAATTCCATTCACACAAAAGCTCCGAGTCGGAAGCCCACAAAGACAGAAAGTGCTTAGGGCCAGGGCTGGGGCAGCCAAGGTAGGAGGATAATATATTAAAGGGGATAAGCAAAATGTCTAGCACTGAATGGTGATGATTGCCTAACTCTGAATATACTACAAACCATTGAACTTAAATGAGTTATGTGGTATGTGAATTATATCTCAATAAGAGTGTTTTGTAAAATAAAACAAAGGCAGTCATTGGGCAGTCTTTACTTAGCTATCTTACCTATCTCTAAATTTCCGAAGGCTGGGTGGTAGTTCACACCTATAATCCCCGCAGTTTATGAAGCTGAGGCATGACAATTGCTTTAGCCAGGAGTCTGAGACCAGCCTGGGCAACAGGGATACCCCATCTGTACAAAAAATAAAAAATTAGCTGGACATGGTGGCAGGCGCCTGTAGTCTCAGCCACTCAAAAGGCTGAGGCAGGAGGATTACTTGAGCCCAGGAGTGCAAGGCTGAAGTGAGCTATGATCATGCCACTGTACTCCAGACTAAGTGACAGAGCGACACAGTCTGATAGATAGATAGATAGATAGATAGATAGATAGATAGATAGATAGATAGATAGGATAGATGGATGTATAGATAAAACGATGACTATGAGCCTGTCTGTGGCTGGCCTGCCTAGCATCATTCTTGGGCTGTTGTTGCTAGTGCTGGGCCCCACTCCGTTGGGCTGGGCACCTCATTGTGATTGCAGATGGTTGGTCAAATGCACCCTGTGTATGCAGCAATGAGAACTATCTGGAAGACATTTAATATAGTGACTCACAGGGTCATGCTTGGAAAATTAATTCAAATTGGCTTGGCATCAAGCCAAGGAAAACTGTCTGAAGAGGCTGTAAACAGAAGGTAATGGATCGAGCTGAAGGAAAGCTGGGGGAAAGGCAGGCAGAGGCAGCTGGCAGGAGGGAGGGAGGGGCTCCGGAGGGACTTGGTTGGGGGCGGGGCACCAGGGCAAAGTCCAGGAACCACATCTCCTCCGTGTTCCTTTCCCCACTCTGGAGTCCCTGGTACTTAGTCTGCTCCCCCTAGCAACACGCATCCCTGGCGCTCCCGGATACCCCTGGCACTCTGGATATTTCTGTTTGCACCTTATCTCCCTCCCCACTCAGAGCTCTCAGGGCAGAGAATGGGCATCTGTAGACAAAAGAGAGCTGTGTACTGTCTGCCTCCGGGCTTCCCAGGGGCCCAAACTTCTTAAATTCACACTACAGTAGACAAAAATATTAATGTAGGCTTAACTTCTGGTAGTGTGTGCTGGAAAAATATAGCTTTCTTTATGGATTTTCCAAAGAGATGTTATAATGCCTTTGCCCCCCACAGATTTATTGAGGTATAATGTAGATAGCATAAATTGCAAGTGCACAACTCAGTGATTTTCAGGGAAATTTATAGAGTTGTGCAGCAATCACCACACTCACTTTTTAGAACATTTCCATTACTAAATATGCCTTTTAAAACATTTTTTGGCCCATATTCTGATACACCACAGGGTGCTAGATGTTCTCTTTCTTCCCCTCCCTGGCTGTGGGGAGTGAAAAGCTCATTGACCCCGGAGCCCCATCCCCGGGATCTCAACCCAACTTTGCCACTGGGTGGTTGTGAGACCTTGGGCAAGTTATCGCCCCCTCACTGGGCCTTGTTTCCCATCCTGGAAAGTAGGGGTTTGGGGCTAGATCAGTGGATGTCAACCTGGTGGGTGGGGGCCTCAGCTGTCCCTTGAAGGGTCTTCTAGCTCTGGCATTGTGTGAATGTCCCTGCCTAGCTAGGATGGCAGAGCAAAGGCCAGTAGCTTAAAGAACCTGAGAGTCCCGGCAGGGGTCCTCAAACTTTTTAAACAGGGGGCCAGTTCACTGTCCCTCAGACCGTTAGAGGGCTGGACCACAGTTAAAAACAAAACAAAACAAAACTATGAACAAATTCCTATGCACACTGCACATATCTTATTTTGAAGTAAAAAAACAAAATGGGAACAAATACAATCACACCACCTCATGTGGCCCGCGGGCCACAGTTTGAGGACCCTCTAGAGCTCAATACCTGGGCTCAGCTGACACCTGCACACCTAAAGTTTCTGGATGCTTCCTGGGCACAGTGCTTGGGTCTAGGATTCCTTTCCCATACATTAAAATGCACCCCCACCCTGACCCCCAGCAGGCACACTTACCAGCCCTGAGGTTGTGACCACAGCCCAAGAGTGTCACATATGCCTCTTCTGCCCTCAATGCTACCCCTGGCTGAATGAATTTAAACAAACATTTCCTGAGTGCCAACTAGGGGTCAAGGTTCAGGTGAAGATAGCCCTGGAAGGGATGGGGACATGAACAAGATGTACTTCAGGCCTTGGAGAGCCCCACATGCTTTCCTATGGCCGCTACAACAAATTACCACAAATTCAGTGACATAAGACAACTCAGACTTACTATCTTTCAGTTTTGGAGCTCAGAAGTCCCCAATGGATCTCACTGTGCTACAGTCAATGCAAATCTGGGTCCCTTCTGGAGACTCTAGGGGAGAATTTGATTCCTTGCCTTATATACCTTCTAAAGCAGTGATTTTCGACCAGTGTCCTGTAGCACACAGGTGTGACCTGAGAGGATCTTAGGTGTGCCATGAACATTTTTAAAGATCATTACTGAAACTTAATCAAGTCCATTTGTTTATTTTTGTTGTTGTTGTGATTGCCACTGAAGTCTTTATAAAATCTTTCCCCAGGCTGACATCATTAAGAGTTTTTCCCACACTTTCTTCTAGGATTTTTATTATGTGTTAGATTTCAATCTTTTATTCATAATCCTACCTATCACTGGGTGAGAGACATGAACAGAACCGTCTCTGAGGAAGACAGAAGAATGGCTAATACACATGAAAAAATGCTCATCATCCCTAATTATCAGAGAAATGCAAATTGAAACCACCCTAGATATCACCTAACTCCAGTGAGAATAGCCCACATCACAAAGTCCTAAAGTTGCAGATGCTGGCGCAGATATGGAGAAAGGGGAACACTTTTTCACTGTTGGTGGGACTGCAAACTAATATAGCCTGTTTGAAAGAAATATAGAGAATTGTCAAAGAACTCAAATTAGACCTTCCATTTGATCCTGCAATCTCATTACTAAGCATCTACCCAGAAGGAAAAAAAAAATCATTTTATCATAAGGACATTTGCTCTAGATTATTTATTGCAGCTCAATTTACAATCACCAAGACGTGGAAACAACCTAAATGCCCGTCAATCCAGGAATGGATTAACAAACAATGGGATATGTATACGATGGAATACTATTCAGCCATAAAAAATATGGAGACTTTACATCTTTTGCATTAACCTGGATGGAACTGAAACACATTAATCTTTGTAAAGTACCACAAGAATGGAAAAGCAAGTATCCAATGTACTCAATACTAATATGAAGCCAGTAGACAACCCAATACATGCTCACACAAGAGAAAACCTCACTTCAATTCAAGTTGAGGGAAGGGGGGAGGGGGAACAGGGGAGGAAGGAAGGGGATTGGTGTGCTTCCACTTAATGGGCACAATATAAGGGTATATGGCACACCTCCTGGGTGAGGGACACAACTACAAGAGGGACTCTACCTAACAAATACCAACATTATAACTTTGTTGTTCGTACCCTCACAGTGATCTGAATTTTTTAAAATTATTTTTATTGTTGGGGATTCATTGAGGGTACAAGAAACCAGGTTACACTGATTGCATTTTCTAGGTAAATTCCCTTTTATAATTGTGTCCTGCCCCCAAAAGTTGTGCCACACACTGAGATCCCCACCCCCCCTCCTTCCTTCCCTCTCTCTGCTCTTCCTTTCCCCCACCCCCTCCCTCATTCTCTCTCTCTCTCTCTGCTCTCCCCTTTCCCCACCCCCATGTACTGGGTCATTAATTGTCATCATATCAAAATTGAGTACATAGGATTCATGCTTCTCCATTCTTGTGATGCTTTACTAAGAATAATGTGTCCCACTTCCATCCAGGTTAATACAAAGTATGTAAAGTGTCCATATATATATATATTTTTTTTTCTGAGACAGAGTTTCACTTTGTTGTCATTGGTAGAATGTCGTGGCATCACAGCTCCCAGAAACCTCCAGCTCTTGGGCTTAGGTGATTCTCTTGCCTCAGCCTCCTGAGTAGCTGAGACTACAGGCGCCCACCACAACACCTGGCTATTTTTTTGTTACATTTTGGCCGGGGTTCAGTTTGAACCTACCACCCTCGGTATATGGGGCCAGCACCCTACTCACTGAACCATAGGCGCCGCCCAAGTCTCCATATTTTTAATGGCTGTATAGTATTCCATGGTGTACATATACTATAGCTTGTTGATCCATTCCTGGGTTGGTGGGCATTTAGGCTGTTTCCACATTTTGGCGATTATAAATTAAGCTGCAGTAAACAGTCTAGTGGAAGTGTCCTTATGGTAAAAGGAGTTTTTTTTTTTTTCCTTTTGGGTACATGCCCGGTAATGGGATTGCAGGATCAAATGGGAGGTCTACCTTGAGTTCTTTGAGGGTTCTCCATACTTCCTTCCAAAAAGGTTGTACTAGTTTGCAGTCCCACCAGCAATGTAAAAGTGTTCCCTTCTCTCCACATCTACACTAGCATCTGCAGTTTTGAGATTTTGTGATGCGGGCCATTCTCACTGGGGTTAGAAGATATCTCAGGGTGGTTTTGATTTGCATTTATCTAATAATTATAAATGATGAGCATTTTTTCATATGTTTGTTAGCCATTTGTCTGTCTTCTTTAGAGAAGGTTCTATTCATCTCTCTTGCCCAGTGATATATGGGATTGTTGCTCTTTTCATGTGGATTAATTTGAGTTCTCTATAGACATTGATCTGAAATTTTAAAGAAGAGCATAAATTATTTTTGAAAGAAGTTAAAATCACAGTAAGTATATTCTTTTTTAGACTCTTTTTTTGATCAACATAATTTTAGTGTGCTGCCGAAGTTTGACTATAGGTTCAAGTATGCCATGAGATAAAAAGGTTGAAACATACTGTTCTAGAGACTGCCTACTTCTCTTGGCTTTTGGCCACAGCACTCTGCTTCCATCATCACATCACCTTCTTTGACTGTGACCGTCCTGCCATCCTCTTATAAGAACCATTTGTGATTACATTAGGTCCAACCCAAATAATCCAGGATAATTTTCCAATCTGAAGATCTTTAATCACATCTTCTAAGTCCCTTTTACCATGTAAGGTTACATTCACAGGTTCTGGGACTTAGGACATGGATATCTTTGGCAGAACAGTGAGACCCTGACTCTAAAAAAAGACTATTACAGGCAGCTCACATTAAAAATAAATAAAATAAAATGAGCATATAAGTCTGTTTCTGTGGAAAGGAAGGGGGTAGGAGACCTGAGTTCATTCTGCTTTTTAAAAGATATATTTTAATTTTGAAATGATTTTAAATTTACAGAAAAGTTGCAAGAACAGTACAAAGAATTCTTGGGAGGAAAGAAGGGGATGGGTGTGCTCCCACTTAATGGAAACAACGTTAGGGTATATGGCACACCTTTTGGGGGAAGCCAAATAAAAAAAAAAAAAAAAAAAAAAAAAACAGTACCAAGAATTCTTGTATAACTTTCCCTTAGATTCCTGATTGTTAACATTTTACCATGTCTTACAGTTCTCTCTTTCCTGCTCTCTCTCATTGTTACTTTTTTCAAACCATTTGAAAGGAAGTTATTGACAAGATGCTCCATTACCCCCCAATACATGAGTGTGTGTTGTCCAAAAGTGAAGACACTCTCCTAAAGACCATAGTACACCAATGAGAATCAGGAAATTAATATTTGACATAATGACCTAACCCACAGACCCCAGTCAGATTTCTCTAATTGTCCAAATAATTAATGCTCTTTGTAGCAAAAACAAAGAAAAAACAATCTATGCCATCATAATCATCATCATCATCATTAACTTTCTTTTACTCACTTTCCTTTTTGGTCCAGGATCCAATCCCAGATCATATATTATATGAAGTTATGTCTCTTTAGTCTCCTCCAGTGGTGCATATTCTCTCAGGCTCTCCTTGTTTTTTTATGACCTTGACATTTTTGAAGAGTCCAGACCAGTGATGTTGTAGAATGTCCCTCCATTTGGGTTTGGCTGGTGTTCCTAAGGAACACCTTGGGAATGATGTGTCCTCAGTACATCATATCAAGAGGTATGATATGGATTTGTCCCATTACAGATAACATTAACTTTGTCAGTTGACTAAGGTGTTGTCTGCCGGGTTTTTCCTCTGTAAGGTGAATTAGTGGGACTTTTTTCTTACTAATTTTTGAATATTTGGGGCCATGAGAAAAAAAGGTATAAAATGTCATGTTCCTCATTAAGATTTTACCCACTGGTTTTAGCATCTATTGCTAATTCTTGCCTGAATCAATTGTTATTAGCATGGTTGTCAAATGATGCCTTTTGAATGCCATTGGTCCTCCTACATGTGTTATTCGGCAATCCACTGGAGAAAGAGCTTTCCCCTCCCTCCCATTTGTTTGTTTGTTTCTATCAGCGTGGGCTCATGACTTCCCACTTTATTTCATGGAATGTATATAATGTGGTGTTATTCATTTTGATGCTCATGTATTTTCCAGACTTAGTAAGCGAGAACCCCCTTTCTCATGACCCATCATTCTTTGAGCACGCCTTTCATTCTTGTCAGCATAGGATGTTTCAGGCTCATCTTGCAACTTCACTGTTCCAGGGAATCAGCCATTTCTCCAAGGAGCCCTTGGACAGTGTTATTTAGAAACTAAAGGAGAGGTGTGCTAGGTTTGCTCATTGCTACTGTGGTATCTCCTTCTAGCCTCTCTCAGTGGACAGAACTAGGTAATAGATGTGTGTATCATAATGCACATGTACACACACCACTATAGATTGTTTGTCCCCCCCCAAATTTCTATGTTGAAATCATCCCCCCCATGTGTGGTATTACTAGGGATAGCACCTTGGGAGGTGATTAGGTCAAGAGGGTAGACCCTCAGGAATGGGATTAGCATCTTTATAAAGCCCCAAAGAGTTCTCCTGCCCCTCCTGCCCCTCCTGCCATGTGAGTATTCAGTGAAAAACCAGCCATTTATCTAAAACCAGAAATCCACACCAATTCCTGCCATTTGCATCCAACACAGAGTTGATTCTTGCACCCCACTCTTCTATTTGTACTTGCCTTTCCCTGCAGTGACAAACCTGGTTCTTATAATCCTCAGCATATTTACTACTTTTGCTCAATTTCCCCAGGTGGTGCTAGTCTCCTGGCCACAAAGCCCTTCTCAGCTATGGCCCCACTGATCCTGCCAGCTGCACATGCTGAAGCACTCTGCCCCGGCACTGCTGAACCAAACCTGACAGCAACCTGCTGTGTGACCTTGGCATGCTCCCCTTTTCTGGTCCAGGAAAAGGGAGTGGCGGGGAGAAGCGTGTGCCTCTTCTGAGCAATGTGCAGACTGCTCTGTGTGCGGCCATAGTGTAAGGTGGCAAGTAGCATGGGAGGAGGTGAGAGACACGGGTTCTGTTTCCCTTTATGGAGAATGAAGAGTTTGGACTGGGTCAGTACTTCTCAAATGAGCTCACTGCGGGGACGCCTGAGCAGATCCTGGAGGAGCGAGGACCACAATTGCATCTTACATAGAGGCCCTGGTGGTCAAAGGAGTGTTCAAGGGGAGGGCCGAGCTGGGCAGGGAGAGGCAAAATCAAGGCCAAGACTGGGGTCAGTTAGGAGGCTGTTGCAGGAGGCCAGGGAGAGGACTGGATGTAAGAACTAAGGCAGTGGCAGGGCCAGAGGATGGGACAAGCAACAGGGATGGCTAAAGTCAGGATCATCCTCTCTAAACTGTGGCACTTATGGAGAGGCGTCAGGCAGAGACAAGGAGATTGGGAGGAAGAGCTGGTAGGGGTGGGGAGGTGAAGGGAAGGCTTCTTTTGATCTGGAGGTGACAATGAGACCTCAAAGAGAAGACTCTGCACCGAATAGGTAAAGGTACAGAATTCAGAAGAAGCACAAACAAGGGGAAACCTCATCAAGGATATAAGGTTGGGGGAGCGCTCTAAGCAGAGAACATGGGGCCCAGGCCAAGACCTGGCTACTGGGCAGCTGGGGTAGGGGAGTGCAAGGCAGGGAAAGAAGAGCTTGGGGAGGGGAGAGGCAAGAGTACAGTCTTCCTTGAGGAGCAGCTCACCTTGGCTGAGATCCCCTGAGGGGTCCCAGCCTATGACCCTCCTGCATCTCTGGAGTGACCCTTGATCTTAAACTCCAGCAAATATTTGAATCACCTGGGTGATCATCCAACATGAAAATTTCCCCAACTTCTCCTACCTGAAGGAAGCCTGAGCTGGTTGGCAGTTTATCCACATGGGTCCTATTCAACCCTTTGGATTCCTTAGTCATTAAATGCCCTCTCCTCCAGGCAAGCAAGAGGGATTTGCAGGAGGTTAAATGTCCTCTCCTCCAGGCAGGTAACCGTGATTTGCGGGAGGCTCTGAGGATTCAGATGTTCCTGAAGGGTCGCATATAAATCTTCCATTGACAGTTTCGGTAGGGTTAGCCCCTTTCATGTCACTTAGTCCCATGATGCAATTTTCCTAAAGGGGGCACCCAGAAGTGGCCTGGAATCAATCCCTGATGACACCACTCTGTCTTCCCTCTTGCCTCAGCAGCAAGGAGGAGATGAGGTCATGCCCAGAAACAGCATGACAATGTGTACTGACAACAAGAGTGGTCACATCACCCACTAGCACAGGTGACACACCGTGGCAGGCCCTGATGCAGCCTTGGTGCCCTAGCTATTCTTCCAACCTCATTCCCTCCCTTGTCTAGACCATTAAGCTGGCTCTTTGATCCTCCTCTCCCCCTACCCTCCTGAGAAGGCTAAGAACTTTCCAAAGGTCACCTGGCCTGCCTGGAGTACTTATGGCTGGCATCCAAATGGAGGGCTGGCCCCAAGAGCCTGGGCCTCTTTCTACTCCCTGCGTGGCACTATACTCTGAACTGCTCAGCAGCAGCACCCAAAGCACTGTCTACCTGTTAACCTAGCATGTCTGGAGTAAGGCAGTGGACCCAAGGTGACAGAGCTCACAAGCCAGCCTTGTAAGAAATAAGCCCCCTTAAGTCAAGTTGGATTAATCCAGCTTCTACATAAGTGTGTGCTTTATAGATTGTTAGTGGTAAGTGATGATTTGGGGTCAGCTTTGAAAGCCATATCATAACCCACTTAGCTGACTTGGGTAGTCAGTTCATTGATCCATAGGTGTGTAGGCGCAGAGCTCAGGGTGTTCTCAGGGCCTGGGGAGAGTGGCAGGGGAAGGCCGGAGGGCAGACAAAGTGAACTCTCCCTGCACCTGTGCCGAAGCCAGTAGTAATTATTGTCAATTCCACACAGCCCACACTGCCTGGCAGGCCCCAGGTAAAGGCCTGGGGCAGGTGCCACAGGGATACAAAGTGTAGCTGCAGCTGTGGCCCTGACCGTGGTTGTTCTGGTCTTTGAGTGGCCAGACCCGGTACCTGCCCGGAGCCATAAAGCCTGGGGCCTTAGTTCTGCAGAGGCACACTTGGCATGTAGCTGGCAGTCACAGCAGAGGACAGACACCCATTGTCACTGTGCAACCTTCACCCCAACACATGCACATCTCACTCATACCCTCTCTCACACTCACCCACCCCTCAAGCTTCCTTCTTCACACTTATCCCACTCACACGCACGCGTGCGTGCACAGGGGTCACACTCCCGTGCTCTCCCTCCCTCACATCCACGCTGCCCCACTCCCTCACATGCCCTCACACACGTCACCTCCCACACCTATACACTGTCATGCTCCCTTATCCCAGTTATAGTTTTCTCCACGGTCACTTGTGGCAGTCCTGGCCAGGCTACCTGGGTGTCCTCAGGAACTGGGGAAACAAGCACATCTGGAAGTCTGAGTGAAGAATACCATTTTCACCAAGCTGCAGGCAAGGAGGGTGGTGCCTAGGCCGAAAGGGGAATGGGACAGAGTCTGATTTTTTTTTAAACACCTAGAGAGTGTTTCAAAAATACACACACCATTGGCCAAGCTGCTAGATCTCATTGGCAGGTGGGAGGAAAGGCAGGGGCTAGGCACATGCACTCTTAAGTATCAGGCGGTCACCCTTAAATATTGACTGAGCACCTACTGAGCAGCCAGATGGCAAGAATGTCTACAGACTTGAACAAGAAGACACAGCCCCTACCCTGGCGGAACTCTGTGTCTAGTGGGAAAGACAGACAAATGAATGATGGCAATGAGGCCTAAGAACTGCTGGGACAAAGGCACTTGGAGGGCACATTGAGAGAGGTCCCTGTCCTGGCCAAGGGGAACCCTGGGTACCAGTCATCCCTACCTGTTCTACAGAGGGAGCACAGATATGCAAATAAATGAGCTCAGTGGTAGGCAAATGCGAGGGTGTATCTCCACCTCCTGAAAGGCTTGTTAAAACGCAGACTCCTGGCCCCAGCCCAGAGTTTCTGATTGAGTGGGCCTGAGGTGGGGCCAGAGCATTTGCATTTCTTATAGGTCTGCAGGCAACCTGATGTTGCTGGCTCAGAGATCGTGCTTGAAGAGCTGCTGACTATATAAGCTCACCAAACTCTCAGGCCCTGGCACGGAGGCCTGCCCCGGGAGGGGCACACATGAAGGGGAAGGGGCCTGTTGGACCTGGGGAAGTTTTGGATCTGCTGGGATAGGTCGTGTCCATAGAAAGGCAACCATATTCATTTCCTATTACTCCTTGAACAAACCACCACAAACTTAATGGCTTGAACTACACAGATATGTGACCTTATTGTTCTGGAGGTCAGAAGTCTGAAATGAGTTTCACTAGGCTAAATCAAGGTGTCAGCGGGAGAATCGTTATCAGCCTTTTCCAGCTTCTAGAGGCCACGTGCGTTCCTTAACTCATGGCCACGTCCAACTTCTGTGTGCCTCATGACATCACATCTCCTTCTCCCTGACCCTTCTGCCCTGCTCTTACCTGTTTAAGACCCTTGTATTAGTCCCACCTGAAGAATGCAGGATTCCCTTCCCCTGTCAAGATCTTTCATCACATTTGCAAAGTCTCTTTTGTCATACAAGGTCATATATATAGTCATAGGTTCTGGGGATTGAGACATGGACATCTTTGGGAAGACAATATTCAGCTGACCACAGCAAGTGAGGTCAGGACGAAAGAGCAACAGCAGCTACTCTTAATGGGGCACCCACTACAGGGCACACACTACCCTCTGGGAGTTACACCCGCCATCTTGGATTTCCACTGCAGCCCCATGTACCAGAGGTGGCAGGTTCAAACCCAGCCTCGGCCAAAAACTGCAAAAAACAAACAGACAAACAAGAAAGAAAGAAAGAAAGAAAGAAAGAAAGAAAGAAAGAAAGAAAGAAAGAAAGAAAGAAAGAAAGAAAGAAAGAAACCTAAATCTCCAAGATAAGTGCTTACCCACTCACCTGCACCCAGACCCCCTCTGCTCATGCAACACTCAGCTTCTTGTCCCCTGGCCTTCTTTCAGGGAGGTGGCCAGCTCCTGGCCCTTCCATTGTCCTCAGCAGAAGGGATAAGAGGCCCTCTAAGACCTACAAGGGCTCCTGAGGGGCTGATGCTTGTCCTTTTACCTTAAGGGACAGAGACTCCTGAGAACTGAGACTTCTAAGGGATCCCTGCGCAAATGGCCTTCAGTTACTAGAGATGCTTCACTTCCCAGTCAACCCAGCTGCTGACATCTTGATGGGGGAAGGGTAGTTAGCCAGCCTACCAGCCTGTTGGTTTTATGATTGAAGCTTTCAGAGCACAGCAGGCAGCCTCCTACTCCTACCTAGTTGCATAACCTTGGAAAAGTCACCAAACTTCTCTGTGCCACTGGTTCCTTACCTATAAAATGGAGCTAATAATACAAACCACCAAAGAGATAATATCTGTCAACTGCTTAGAACATAAGTGAGTACACAGTGAGAAATAGGTGACTGTGAGCCATTCTTCTGAAGACTATTTTATCACCAGCCACTGCCATGGCCACTAAAGCTGCACCAGTGGCTCTGAGACCTCATAGAAGCTCTAGGCCATGGTGGCTTTGGGCTCAGCCACAGTGTACTCCATTTCTTGAGCAGGGAGCTGAGAACAGAACCCAAGGCCCAGCTTCTCCCTCCATCTCCAAGCTGGCATGTCACCCAGTCTCCTTTCTTCCCCTTCCCCCAACTCAAAGCTGGCAGGTTTCAAGGACCTCAAGGGAAAGGCTGTGAGGCATATAAGCCAGTGTGTGTGTGTGTGTGTGTGTGTGTGTTTATGTGTGTGTGCTCAGCCATGACCAGGAGCCTGCGAGTAGGAAGCTACTGGCTGAGCTGGAGCCCAGACCGGGCCCCTGGCTCCAGTGAGGGGATCCTCTGGGATCAAATCCGGGAAAGGAGCTCTGGGCCTAGAAAGCAGAAACCCTGGTTTCCAATCTCCATGGGGCCACAAAGTCTTTGCTTCAAATCTATGATTTATATCCCACTACTTCCAGAGAGGACTTGAAGTCACTTCTAAGAAAAATGTGGGCGTCAAAGCCACTGATGATGGTGAGAGAAACTACAAACATATTAGTATGCTCGGGCTGCTGAGATAAACACTGCAGACTGACTTAGCCACACTCCTGGAGGCTGGGAAATCCAAGATAAAAGAGCTGGGCAAGTCAGTTCCTGCTGAGGGCTTTCCATCTGGCTTGCAGATGGTCATCTGCTCACTATGTCCTCATGTGGGAGAGAGACAGAGACAGAGACATCTCTGGTGTCTCTGCCTCTTCTTATAAGGGGACTATCCCTATCCAATTAGGAAGGGACTCACATCATGACCTCATTTAACCTTTATCACCTCTTCACAGGCCCTATCTCCAAATACAGTCACATTGGGAGTTAAGGCTTCCGTATATGAATGGGTGGGCAAATATTCAGCCCATAGCAATAGCTGAGGAGGGGACACACTACAGTCACTGTCATTGAACAGCAGGTTCAGCTTGGCACTTCTGAGTGCCAAGCTTTAATCAACAATGCCAAAGAGAGAAAAATTACAGAGTACACCTGTCTCCTTGGCTCAGTGTCACTTCCACAGGTAGCTGACCTTTCCTTGGGATGACTTAATAGAGAGGACACTGCCCCCACAGGAGAAACCCTGTGAATGAGCTCCAGGAAGAAAAAGGGGAGCTGCTCTGTGGGGAATGGCAGGGTTGGACAGAAATTCCATCCAGGTCTGGAGTCCCCTCTCTCCATCTCAAGCAGCATGGACAACCCAGGGGGGCATGGAGTGTGGGGTGAGCCCCTTACCTCATTGCTCTCAGCTGCATCCCACTTCAGCTAGGTTGGTAATGGGAGAATTTCAGGGACCTGAATTCCCACTAACAGGATCATTCTTTGATCTGAGACTTTAGCACCTGTTAGGCAAGTGTCCCTGAGAAGGGTAATCATCCATCCTGTATACTGAACTGTGATCTTGAAACCAGGGGTGGGGGGAATAGAAGCTCTGTTGTAAGGAATCCAGAGCTCAGTCAGGTTCGGGTTTATTATATGTTGCATGTGGATGGTGCCTTCTCAGGATCCCACTGGTACCTGGACAGCATTCTGTGATTGTGACAGAGGTGACTACATTAGGGCACTTACCCCCTGTTGCAAAATTTATCAGCTTAACTACTGAGCACTCCTCAAGGGCAGAGGCTGGGTCTTGTTATTGTAGCTGCTATAATAAATCACCACAAATTTAGTGCCTCAAAGTGACAGAAATGTATTTTCTACTAGTTCTGGAGGTCAGAAGTCCCAAACCAAGGAACTGGAAAGCCATGCTTTCTCTGGAGGCTGCAGGGACGAACCACCTCCAACTTCTTCTAGCTTTGGTGGTTCTAAGGCATCGGTTGTCTTGCAGCCACATCACTCCAGAGTCTGCCTTTGTCTTCACCTGGCCTGCATGTGTGTGTCATGAAGTCTCCCTGCTATGAGGATATGTGTGATCACATCCAGGGCCCACATGGGTAACCGGGACACTCTCCCCATTTCAAGAGCCCTAATTTAACCACACCTGCAAAGATGCTCTTGCACATAAACTAGCATTCACAGGTTCCAGGGATTAGAAACCATTATTAGCCTCCCATAGCCCCCAAGTCCCTAGCCTGGTGCACCAATCACAACAGGTATTCCAGAAGATGTTTGTGGGCTGCCTCAATGAATTATAGTTTGGACCCTAAACTCTGAACCCAGCAGCCTCCAAGTGGATTTTGGATCCAAGCATTGGCTCATTTTGGATTTTGTTGTTTACTTATCCTGTCTTGGGGGAAGATGCTACCATCAGTTGTGAACTGCTGGGATAGAGAGAGATGAGCCCAAGGCTAGCTGGGTCCCTTAGAGCAAGTCAATTGCCCTCTATGAACCTTGGGTTCTACAGTGATAACATCAGATTCAATATCCCTATGCTGCCTGCCCCCAGGCACCAGTACAGTGACTGCAGGAAGGAGGGATGTCTAATGTACAAATGGCAAGCATTGTTAGCAATACTACCATAGAGTTCAACAGGAAAGAGGAAAGAGGGCGACTATCAACTCAAAGGATTGCATCTCCAATGGTGGAATTCAGGTCTCTGGGAGGCCTGCAGACTCTTTCAAACCCTGTGCGCACCTCTAGCTGCCATGAAAGCAGCCCCAGCACTTCAACCATGACCCCTCAAAGCTCTCCTGCCTCTCTGAGTCTGGGAGCTGGAGTAGGGGTTCTGCTCTGAGGACCGGGCTGCAGCTCTGATCTGCTGGCCTTTCCTCCACTTCACCACAACTTGTGGGCCAAAGGCCAGAAAGCACAGAAACAGGGAGGGGCTGCCCAAGGAGCCAGGCACCCAGCTCCCCAGCACGGCTCCTCCTGTGGGGGCTGAGGCAGTGTGGCCCTAGAGAAGAAGAAACAGAGCAGTGAAGTTAAGTGGGATAGTTTTGCAAAATGACATGAGATTTGCTCTTTTGGCCTTCATGGGATTCCTGTTTTCTTTGTTGCCCTCCACTCTGCCATGTCCTTTGGAGGGCTGGATGCTCTGCCCACCTGCCCCCATGCAGGACTCTGTGACCTCGGGGGTCCTTGCCCTCCAGCCTGCTCCTGGGGCCTCTGTGGGAGGTAGCACACAATGCTGTCAGTGCACAGTGGTGCTGGATGAACTTTGCGGAGACTGGGCAGGGTCTGGCCTGCTGGCCTCTTCCCACTGGGAACGGAATGGAGAAGCCTGCAGCAGCACATGTGGAGCTGAAAGCACTGGGAAGAGACAGGTGCCTCAGTCCTTAAGAGCCAAGCATGTAGGGGACACTCAGCTTCCCCTTCCACCTGTTCCCTGAGGCTGTCCTGTGTCGGAGCATTGTCTCAGGGCGAGGCTTTCCTGGCACAATGGTGGAGGGGCGGGGAGGGGGGCTGTTCATCAGCTGCCTTTGAGATGTGCAACTGCTGGTAATAGCTGGCGTGAATGGGGGGGGGCAGTGCCAACTCCATGGATTTGGGGCTGCCAAGACCCCAGAGGTCACTTAGTTCAAGCCTCCAGAAGCAGCCAGGAATATGAGATGGGAACCCATGAGGGCAGGCAGATGGAAAAAGATGCTGAAGAGTGGGAAGGCGAAGGGGCCTGCCGAAGGGGTGGAGCCAGGGCTGCGAGGCTCACCTTTGCCCCTGGCCAGCCTGGGACCTTGGGCAAGTCACCTCCACCACTGGCTCTCATTTTCTTTTCTTTTTTTTTTTTGAGACAGTCTCACTATGTCGCCCTTGGTAGAATGCTGCGGCGTCACAGCTCACAGCAACCTCAAACTCTTGGGCTTAAGCGATTCTCTTGCCTCAGCCTCCCAAGTAGCTGGAACTACAGGCACCCGCCACAACACCCGGCTATTTTTTTGTGTGTGTGTGTGTTTGTAGTTGTCATTGTTGTTTGGCAGGCCCTGGCTGGGTTCAAACCTGCCAGCTCCAGTGTATGTGGCCAGTGCCCTAGCCGCTGAGCTACAGGCGCTGAGCGACTGGCTCTCATCTGAACCCCACAGGGGTGGAATATGCACGTGACTTGCTGTTTGCAGGCCTATTCCAGGCACCAGGAATGCAGAAGGAAAATGGAGCAAGCCCTGGGCCCTGGAGGCAGGATGGGGGCCAGAGGATTCAGGGGGCTGGAGAGGAAAGGGAGCCAAGCATGGTGGGGCTGGGACCTGACCCCCACGCTGGACTCTGGAGGCAGAGTAAGTGTGTGGAGTGGCTTTTTTTCCCCAGCAGTAAAATACATATGACATAAAATTTCCCATTTTACCCGTTGCAAAGTGAACAACTCACCGACATTCAGCACATTCACGATGTTAAGCAACCATTACCTCTATCTAGTTCCAGAACATTTTTGTCACCCCAAAAAGAAAGCCATCCACCTTAGCAGAACCCCCATGGCCCTCTAGCCCCTGCTGGGCTCATGTGCTTGGCGTCTCTATGGACCTGCAGATTCTGGACATTTCATATCAGTGGAGTCACACAAGATGTGGCCTTTTGCGTGTGGCTTCTTTGGCTTAGTGCAATGTTTTCAACACCCATCCATGTTGCAGCCCAGGGCAGCGCTTCGTCCTCATGCAGCTGAATGATGTCCTGCTTTATGGACAGACACCATTTTGTTTAGCCATCACCTGCTGGCCGACATTTGGGCTATTTCCACGTTGTGGCTCTCATGAGTAATGCTGCAATGAAGTTGGTATACCACCCCCGAGTCCTGTTTTGAGTTCTTTGGAGCATATACTTAGGAATGGAATTGCCAGGTCATATGGCAGTTTATTTTGAATCTTTTAAAGAACTAAACTACTCTCCACAGCAAGTGCACCATAGTACAGACCTGTGGGCAACTTTGAGGATTCCAGGGTCTCTCTATCCTCTCCACACTTGTCATTGGATGTGGACTTCCAAAGGATAGGTTAAGGAAGACAGGGTCGAATGAAACCAGGGAGGGAGGAGGGAAATTTACAAGCCAAGAGGCATCAACAGTCAGTGGTGTCAGGTGCTAGTGGGATGGTGAATGGTGGACAAGTGAATGGTGTCCAGGGCTTGGGGATAGCTGATTAGAGGGCTGTCTCTGGATCAAGAGCAAGGCACGGGCCCAGCCAGGCACTATCGGGGGAGGAGGACCTGGGGTTCAAGGGAGGGCTTGTGGCAGGGCCTCCACTCTTGCTGGGGAGTGGAACATATGCTGAAGGCCAGAGGCTGGCTGGTCTGACAGCTTGTTGGAAAAGAATTGGTCCAGAGCCTGCTCCTGGAAATCTGGCAGAAGCAGGATTTGGGGAAACTCAGGAAAGCTTGGACTGTGCTGGAACCATCCCCATCAGTGAAGTGGGTTCATGGCAGCTCCCCTAGGCAGAGACCCTGTAAGCCCCATTGCCCTGCTCAGTGCCTGACAAATTGTGAAGGCTCAATAAATGCATTTGGATGAGTAAAGAAGGCTCCTCACAGGCTTCCAGGACTACATTTGCATGAGACCTTATAAGCTCAGGGGCAGGTGGTGGTGACAGCTGTTAGGACTGTGGACAGCCAGGGCAGTAGGACACAAGAGGCTGGCAGGCCAAGGGGCTCACAGGTCACTCTGGGCCACAACTTCCTGTCCTTTTCCCTTGGTCTCTCTGCTAGTTGATACAAAGTCCTCAGAATACCCACAGTGAGGGTGAGGTCCCAAAGCACCACTTCAGCAGTGACCAAGTGCCAACTTCTGAGCCCGGCTGGCAGGACCCAAGCCTGACCCCACTCTGACTTCACGTCCGGCAGGGCCTGGTGCAGTGAGGTGCCCAGCAGCTCAGTGAGTGGTGGAAGGTTGGATTGGCACAGGAGAGGGAGCAACCCAGGGCACTGTGCTCTCTGAACACCCTGCCAGTCTCCCCAGTCTGGTCACGGTTTTCCTGAAAACTAGGGAGGACTGGCTTTGTAGAACTGGGTGGATTGAGAGGGTAGAGAGTGAAGGAGGGCTCCCACTTGGAGGAGACACTTTTAGCCATTCCCTCTCCAAAGCTGTTCCCTATTCCCACACCTTTGTCCTCCTCCCCCCTTCATTTGCCCTCCCCTCTTGGCACCCCTTTCAGCTCTGTTCCCCTCTATTCCCCTCTATTCCCTTCCCTGGCCCCACTGTGCTCCCCACGCCCTCCCTTGTCCTCATCCCTGCCCTGGCTGCTGTGTGGGGCATCGCCCTGCTGCCGTGGCTTTAGCTGCTCTGCTCTCCTTTTTGCTGCTGGTCCAGGGAATACGTGATCTCCTTTGCCAGGTAGGAGAAGAGACAATGCTTTAGTCTCTGCCCTCCTGTCTGGGGGGTAGGGAGAGGCAGCAGGTCCCCATTGCAGGGCCAGAAGACACAAGGAGGCTTCGTGAAGCCTGGTATCACCTGCAGGTAGGAGAGGGAACAGGGTGAAATCTCAGGGGTGGAGGGATGTTCACACCTCCCCGTTTACCACCCCACACTGCCTTCCTGGGCACAAGGAGTGATGACAGAGCACTGTGTCACATGGATGCCTTCTAGCTACCACTCGGCCTCTTTCTGTTGGACAAACCACAAGAAATTTCATGCTGGTGGGAAGGGCAGGAAACCTGTGGTCTTAGAGCCACATCTGGCCTTCTGGATCCTTGAGTGTAGCGCTTTTTTTTTTTTTATTGTTAAATCATAGCTGTGTACATTAGTGCAATCAAGGGATGTGCTGGTTTCATACACAATCTGAAATATTCTCATCAAACTGTTCAACGTAGCCTTCATGGCATTTTCTTAGTTATTGTATGTATGCATTACTATTCTGCATTTAGTAAGTTTCACCTGTACCCATTCTAAGATGCACCATAGGTGTGGCCCCACCCATTACCCTCCCTCCACCAAAACCTCCCCCCTCCCTTCCCCTTCCTTGGCCCTTTCCTCATAGTCTTGTGCTATAGTTGGGTTATAGCCTTCATGTCAAAGCTATAGTTTAGCTTCATAGTAGGGCTGAGTACATTGGATACTTTTTCTTCCATTCCTGGGATACTTTGCTAAGAAGATTATGTTCCAGCTCCATTCATATAAACATGAAAGAGGTAAAGTCTCCATCTTTCTTTAAGGCTGCATAATACAACATGGTATACATGTACCACAATTTGCTAGTCCATTCGTGGGTCGATGGGCACTTGGGTTTCTTCCATGACTTAGCAATTATGAATTGGGCTGCAATAAACATTCTGGTACAGATGTCTTTTTTATATTGTGATTTTTGGCCTTCTGAGTATAAACCTAGTAAAGGAATTATGGAATTGAATGGCAGGTCTATTTTTAGGTCTCTAAGTATTCTCCAAACATCCTTCCAGAAGGGACGTATTAGTGGGCATTCCCACCAGCAGTGTAGAAGTGTGCCCTTTCCTCCACATCCACACCAACATCTCTGGTTTTGGGATTTTGTT